>NNCF01125823.1:367749-394157 GCA_002313205.1 Laupala kohalensis
TGTGTGTTTGTGAAATTACGTTTAATATACATGTAAATAAATTGAAAAGTTGTAAAGTTAATGACAAAATAAAAAATGTACAGGAAGCTCACATATTTGAACAATCGTTATCTACATTCTTGAAAATTTTCAAAAATATCAAAAGTTTTTTCCTTATTGTAATTGCAGAGCATAAAAGGGAACGGTCGAACTCGTCCCCGCGGTCAGTGACTGTCAGATTTTTCCCGTCCCCACCTTCTGCTCATATTTTTCCTTTCTTAAATAATCTTCCTCCCCAAATAAGGAACTATTGACACCGGTGGTGGCTCTGGCGGAGATTGATTTCTTCATGATTATAGTAATAGTAATGAGAATATGAAAATAAATAAGAGAGCCCGATGTAATATGTAGTTCTACATTTGTTGAGCGCTTCTTTGGTTAGCTATTCGTGTGCTACCGTACGCTACGCGAACAAGATATTTCCTCTTTTTTTTTTTTTTTTTGCGTTTGGTCTTGAAAAATAAAAACTCCTATTTACAACAAGCCAACGTTTCGGCCTTCTTTATTTTGGCCTTCTTCAGGAATACAACAAAGTTGTAGGTTTTTCAACATACTGATATTTTACGATTTAAAACTCTTAATTTACAAATAAGACAGTGAGACATTGGTGAGTGTTTGTAAATTAAGAGTTTAAGTAATAAACGCAAAAAAAAAGAAAACTTTACTAATTATTGTTATTGAAAATGGTCGAAAATCATATTAATAAAATGTTTTCTGTGTCAAACCAGAGGGAATCTAAACTCCCGTCTTACTTGGAATGAAGTATTTCTAACACACGGAGAAGTGGCGACGCGCAGTGAGAGTATAGGCCGTCTCACTGAACGTAACCTCGTGTCAATTTTTCACAGACAAATTATGAGGTACTTACTATCAACTTGTTAACGGAAGGCTCAAATAAATCTATTTCCTTGCCGAGAGAATTCATGTGTATAATGTGGATTTCTCCAAAAATGTGGATGATTTTTTTTTACTTTTGTATTTGTGGAAGAAATGAAAATATTTTAAAATAAAGCATTTGTTCCAAGATTCTCTCCCGCGGGCTCAAACCCAGAATATACATTTCGTTATGCCTGGGATAGTGACTCTCTTCGCAACTCTCTTCCTTATCAGAAAGACAGAAGTGTTTGAGGAAAACATTCTACGTCACGGGTGACAATGCTGAAGAATAGCTTCACTTTCTTCTCTCGGATGCAACCGAAATACGAACCATGGGTTGAAATTGCGCCTGGAGTTTTGAATGAGGACCGAGTGGGGTGATGTGTGAATGCTTGCTCACCTGCGTCGAGAATGCGATTGGAATAAACAATACTTCTGTTTTTGAGTAATGGTATCGTTCAGTAATTATAAAAACAATATTTTTTGATATAATTATATTTTATTAACCCTGGCAATTTCATGTGGGTTGAACTTGAAAGCCACCGAAATCTTTTCACAGTTGGACCGAGTATTTTCAGAAGACTTGCAGCATTGCTTCCCAATGGGCTCAACGACGTGAAAATGTTTTCTCTTTTTCTCATTAAAAATTATGCACAATGCCACCTCTTCGCCATTGTACCTCTGGAGAGTCATCCATCAAATTACGTTTTTAAAACTTACCACTCTATGACCTTTGAACTTACGGTTGTTGGTTTTACATCTATTTGCTGAAATAAGTCCTAACCTCTATTTCTAACAGTCCAGTGAGTAAAAACAGTACGAAGACCGCGGAAGACATTTAGGAAAGATTTTACTTCATCAAATATTGATGAGATGCATGAACGAAAAGTAGTAGGAGATTAATGATAGGTTTTTTACCTGATGTTCATGAAGTGGCGATTTATCATCACATACTATATCCAAGTTAATAAGATTTGCTTTGAGAAGATCTTAATTTGAGGACACAGCTAAAGACTAGCTATAAATTAGAGGGTTTTTTCGTATTTCTTGATAGATATAAGTTAGTTGTTAAAGCCATTATTAAATTCGTATTTCAGGTATAATAAAATAATTTATGGTTTAAAAAAAATGTTATTTCTCAGGGCATACAATTGATTCCGAGATCACTCACAATAGTTACACCATTGCTCCTAGTGTCCTTCTGTTCTGCGAAAAGGTGTCCTGATGTCCCTACAAGACTTTGTAGCTTGCTCGTCGAAGTTCTCACGTTCTCCGAGACCAAATTGGGTCGATCAGGATATCAGAAACTGGAGCAACTCTACGAAAACAGACCACGAGCATCCGTGCGCGCGATATGCTACTAGGATTTGCATCTAGAATGACCGCGGCGAGTTTCTGTTGACTTCCTCCTTCCAAATCAACTCCTCTTCTACATTGCACATATTTCTGTTTCTTACTGCGTCAGCCTTTTGTTGACAAAATCTCAGTATATTAAAACATAGACCCTCTTTAGTGTGAGGGAAAAAAGGCCAGGGTTATATCGTCCGTGATTCGATAATTAGAAGCAGGATTTGACATATTTACGTAATTCATCCAGGAGACACTGCATTCATGCATTTTTTTAAATTTTTAACCACTTGTATTTGTAATAAGTCTCCGATATGAGTAATTTATAAGATGGTAGTAATTATTATGAAGATTATGAGTTCCATTCACTCGTAAGATATTGAATAAAATGCATTAATGCATAACATAATTTATTTTAATCGAATTACCAGTCACCATGATGTTTAGCTCATCATAGTAATTCGATTAAAATAAATTGTATTATCAACTATACCAGTGTATAATTATATTAATTAACTAATAAATTTTTACATATTAAGTAACCAAAATGTGCCTGGTGTGCAGGTTTAATCGACGGAGATGTGGATGAGTGCTGCAGATGAGGTTTTTGGGAATTCTGTAACGTCCTGAAGATGGATAGAATATATCCCAAACGTTGGCGAGTTATGTAAGGTTTCTTTTCTGTCCCCTGACTGAATTCTCTTCTATAATATTGTATTTACTTTCTAAAATATCTTATGATTTAATAGTTTCTGTGATGGAGAAACAATTTCGTAAAGAAAATTATGACTTCTTAAATTTTTAAATATTATAGTGTATTTATTCCCTAATTTTCTTTTCAAGAATTAACCAAAAATATCTTTGAAATTAACATTTTTTTAGTTCCTCCATAGTTAATTAATTGATATAACACAACTCACTTCCATTGTAGACTATTGAATTTGTTTATTAATTTTAGGATTTATTTAAAGGAATTAAGTATATCGTACACGTATTATGTGCGACCCATTAATTTATTTTATTATTCTCTAATGTTACAGATCTCGACAACTCTTTACAAAATAGATAGATTTTTATTTTCCCCTTATTGTTAAATGTATGAATAATAAATAAAAAAACTTTTTAAAAACAAGCTTTTATTTACGTCTTGTACTAACACAAATAAAATAAGTTATCATTCGTACTAAGGTAATGCAATTCCAAATGCTAAAACCTCCATACACATTTCACTTTCGTAGATCCTAATAAAAATAGACGTACTTATTGTCTTTATTGCTGAAAATGATTTAATATTTTATGTTGAATTATTTGTCTTCGAAAAGCTCGTCGCGCGAAATGTTCATAAAAGTAGATACCAATTAATTTCGTAGGACAATGATTGATTGGTAAGTAAGTACTTGCCAAAGTAAGTACTTTCTTTACAATTCGTGCGACAAGATTTTAGAAAACAAATTATTCAACATAAAATATTCGGTCATTCTCAGCAATAAAAAAAGAAAGTACGTTAATTTTTATTAGGATCTATTAAAGTGAAATATGTAGGGCGTGTTAGCATTTGGCATCGTATTACCTTAATACAAACGTTAACTTATTTTATTCGTGTTGGTACATGACGTAAATAAAAGTTTATTTTTAAAAAGATTTTTTATTTATTATTTTATTTTATACTTTTTAATATTGAAATTTGTTTATTTATTTGTCTTAATAATCTTGCTTGTTCTCATGTTCCCAACAGTAAAAAGATTTTTTAAACACATACTTTTATTTAATGTAAATAACTAACATAAAATTGTCTGTATGGTACACCTTCCGATAGAAGCAATCGTAATGATAAAATAAGAAGGTATAATTGAAGGATGTAGGTTATACAATTCGTTATACTTATTCGTATTAAAAGAAGAATGCATTTCAGGGCACGCTTCCCGGAAATAATCCGCCGCGAATTATCTCTGTACAAAATTGAAACATAAAACAACTTTAAAAAGTTTTTATTTGAGTCAGACATCATAATATTGCATTGTCACCGGGTTTATATATGTGTGAAAAATTTCAGCTCAATCGGTTGGGGGGAACTAGTATAAAATTCATTTTCAAAATTTGGTCCAACATACGCAGGTGAAGTTAAATAAAAGTTGGTGAGAAATCAGTTTACTGTCAAAAAGCTGTTACAAACTGCGTATGACTATTTTGGAGGACAAATTAACTTATCCGAAAGCACTCAAGGTATCGTTCCATAAATTCCGATCAAGGCCGCTAAGGTAGAGACAGATTTGTCATTTCTGCGTCTCCCAAGTATAAGATACAAAAGAAATGGTTACTTGATATAATATCAACAGATCACCAACAAATTTGTATTTAAAATAATACAAAAAAATTATTGTACTAATACGTTCTAATTCTAAAATTTAAATAGAAGTGAGATTTAAATATTATCTACCAATGAAATTTTGAACTCTGAAAGAATGGATTCTCTGAGCGTAATTTCTTCAAAAGATAATACCATACGTAAATGGTTATTATCGTTTGCAAAATATACGCAACTGGAAGTATATGAGCTGAAAACATTGACGAAGAATCGGAATGTCTAACACAAATTACTTACTTTGATATTTAGATTATCAATGTGACTATTCAATTTGAGGCTGTCTTGAATATGGTGACCTAAGAATTATGTTTTTGTATTGGTTTCTTTTTGATATAAGAGATAAACGGGACAAAGATTTTGTGGTACTATTATAAAATGACATAGACACTATTCTGTCTGGATACAATGAGACGATTTGCATGAAACAAAGGCGAAAGGTTAAACAAAACTTTGAAACGTTTTTACGCAGTTAATTTGTGTCATCAGCAAAGAGAATAATTTTGCAATCTAATGTGATATGAAGAATGACATGTCGTTCACATACAAGAAAGAAGAGGATAGGGGCGAGAATTGAAACGTGGGGAATTCCGCGAGCAAGTGGCTTTTATTTGTGAAGGGTTATGCTGAAGTATTTTATTTTTAGCTTAGGAAATCGCGACCTGTTTATGTCTATCTTTTAAATTGGAAGTTAGCCGTTTTTGTGCAAGTTCACAAATACAATAAGAATGCAATTATAAAAGAACTTTGCTATATAGGTTTAGAATTAAAATTGTGTTAATTAAATATATAGTATCCTTGGAATGATACGTTATCAATTTGAGTTCTTCAAGAATATATTTTTGTGTTTCACGTACGTCAATTAATCCGTATTGTCGTACGACTACAAATGAATGTGCTTCATAACTTTCAAATTCGCGCGACCGAAATAGCCCTCTTCTGGTCTCTGTTGACAAAGATTCCTGCTTTGTACTCTAATTTCTTAAGTTGGTAGCAGTACGAAGTAGAGACAAGTACACATCGCGAAGCATTCGAGATTGCTGGTTGTTGCTATTCGACTCACTGATGGAAGTTGTTGTTTGTTGTTGTTGGTGAAATTAGACAACAGTGAGGGTTTTCTTCCTAATTTCATTATTACTCTAATTCTAACGTTTCAGAAATTTAGCGTTTGTATTGATTTGTGAAATACTAAAAGGTTAATCAAGACTGCTGGTTCTTTGGGCTCTGTGGCATTAGCGTCACCTGTAGAAGACCGGTGTTTCGAGAGCAAATAACTGGGTCTCTTAACCTTTTTGGTTGAGAGGTTTCGTTCTATTAATTGTTATCCCCGTTATCACCATTGCTCTCAACGTCAGGAAAATGGCCTCCGGGGCGATTGAGTCCATTATAGAAGAAAAACCCGAGCCAGAGAAACCAGTTGATAGAGAAAAGGTTTCTGGTTATTGTTGGATTATATTATTTCCAAGTTGACTGGTGTATATTGTACAGATACTCTTTTAGGGTTTTTTTATTAATACATCTCTTCTTTCAGACATGTCCCTTGTTACTACGGGTCTTTTGCAATAATGGTAGACATCACAATGTTATGGATTATAGTAGGGGAAATGTTCCTGCGAATGAACTGCAAATTTATACTTGGTATGTTTGTTCATAACATAACTCATTTCAGGGACTGCCGGTAGTTTTACAATTATCTCTGGTTGTCTCATAAAGTTAGGATTGATGTAATTATATTTGATGACCATCACACACGTATAAGTATTATAGTTTTGTTTAATATCTAGTGTGATTTTCATTTATTTGTATGTTGTCTCTTCTGAAGATAACTTGTCTTAAATTTCATTAAGGATGGATGCCACATTACGCGAAATCACAAGTTTGGTGAAGGAAGTGAATCCAGAGGCTCGTCGCAAAGGAACATACTTTGATTTTTCACTTGTCTTCCCTGATGCACGGAGCCCAGGTTACAGAATGCGGGAAATTGGAACTACATGTTCTGGGCAAAAAGGAGCTGATGATAGCAAGACACTTGCTCAAGCTAGGTTTGCGAATATTTCATTAATTATTTGATAGAATATAGTAGCTACACAGATATGATCAATGACATTTTGTTTAGCAATTTGTAGTAGTAGTAGTAGTAGTAATGTTATTGTGTGACTGATATCTATATGATTTATTTTAGAATGCTAGAAATTAGCAGTTTGAGGAGTTGTGTAATTAATAGTTTAGTCCTGTCAGAAGTTGATTCTTGCTTTATAATCTTGTCTTATATCCTTGTTTCTGTAATCATATCTTACTGGTTACTTTTAAATTATCAATTGCTTCTGTATAATAGTCTGCTTTCTTTATATCAAATTACCATTCTCAACTATTCTTGACTGAATCTCTGTTGATGAGTGGGTGGATGAAATTGGAATAGAAATTATTTTTCAGTGGTACTTTGAAATTTAACTGCCTAATTTTTGTGTTGGTGGATGAAACAATTGCTCACAACTCATCAGTACAAAACTAACAGCCAGTGTTTTCCATGGAAATCACCTCCTCATAAATTTATGTATTTTTTCATCCAAAAAATGATCTTGCGCTGCTAATTTTTCATTAAGTTTAAATATAATATTTCTAAAATTTCTCTTTTTGTAAAATTTTGGTGTTGCATTGTACTTGCCCATTATCTGCTTTATTGTAAACTTCACAATTTATTCTGTAAATACTTTGTAAATTCTACAAATCACTAGTAGGTACAGTCTCTTTGTAATTAGCCTTATGAATAATTTTCTTAAATTTATGTTGTGGTTCCAAAGTAATATTATATTTTATAAAATTTTCTGGAATTGTTGCTGATGGAAGTCCTGGCTGTAGGTTAATTTTCTACAAATTGTTTGCTTCTGTAAATTTAATTAATTTATTCCTTTTTATCATTTTATGTCTAAAATTTGTTAAACTTTTATTTACTTCCAAAGCTCTGATAAACCCCAATTGTAGGTATGCTGACTATATTGTGATATTTAAATAAATAAATTTATTGTCAAAAAAGCAGTTACAATGGCATATGACCACACGGAGGACAATCTTTAAAATTGTCTTTCATGTCTGTATGGAATATTCACCAGTCTTCATGGAAGACAAATCATTAATTAATTAATAGGCAAAAAAGCAGTTACAAACAGCAAATGACCACAAGGAGTACAATAAACTAATCTACTTATTTATAATAAATTAATTTACTAAATATTATGTTAATTTTTCAAATTGAAAACTTGCTTACATAGTTATATACAGTACACATGTTATTCCACACAGAAGAGATACTCCCAGAGCTCTAACCAAATTCTTTAATGGAACTATCTGTTTGTATATCCTTTCTATGATTTTTTTTTCTTCTATTGTTAAACACTGTTTTAATTTCCAAAGTGGATTTTATTGAAATTATTGTTACTAACTTTTTAATATCCATGGAGAATTTTTGGTGATTGAAGTTATGCAGTTACTCATAAACAAATTAGGTGAGATGGTCTAACAATAATAAATCTTATTTTCTCCAGGTTTTTTTAGGTAACATTTTCAATTATTTTTGAAAACTTTACCTTAATTAGCTCACTCCAAATCTATTTTTAGAGAAAGCAACTCCACCTTTTTCTTCAGAATTTTGAATTGTGTATCTTTAGGTAGACATGAAAACAGAGGCTACACTAAATTATATCAAAACATCATTGCCAGCAAGTTACTCATGTTTTGGCACCTGTTCAAATCAAACTAGTTTTTAATAATGTGTTACAAATTGCAAAGATGATGAGAACTAGAGGTCAAAATGTATTCTACCATTAAATAATTTAAAAGAAACCAGGTTAAGTGAACGGCTGATCAAATTCATGCAATATTTTTTTGTAGTCTTTGTTTTTTATTAAGTTGTTAAGTTTATTAAGTGCCCACTTTCATGACATTATGACACTCGGTGGGATTTTCTCCATTATCGAAACTTTTCAGTGAAAATTGTACCAAAAATTTAATTCTATATGACTTCTCCTTAAAAAAGATATGACTTGACCTTTTTCACCTGTTGTAGTTATGTGAAGCACATTGGGTCTGAGCCAAGCTCAGCCAAGTCTTAAACATTTGAGTGCCACCTATTCTGTATTTGTGAAGCACTTAAAATTGATTTATTTGTAAAATTATTTATACTTAAATATATTATATATTTAATACTTACAATTATATGTACATATAACTCGGACATAATGTGATTTGAGATATAATATGATATGTCAGGCTTTGAGAATTAGCATTAAGGTTGGAGATATAGAAACAATTACTTAAGCCTTATAGTGATGTAAAATAGTATGAAACTAAGAAATAATATGTTTAAAGTGCAGTGTGATTGACATAAAATATATCTAGGTGTATTTCTCACTGGAGATTTTGAGTAGGAAAAATGAATTTATAAAAAAAATTCTTACTGTTCCATTGGTTGCCCTCCCTATCCATGTTCATTTTCTAGATGTTTTTTGGAGTCTCTCCTATTTTCAAATATTGACCTTTTTAAAAATCATGTTATGTCATAATTATGAAATAATTTTTTTTTTCTACTTTAAATATATGAAAATGGCATTCATTAATATCCACAAATAGAAAGTAAATTTAATTCTAAAGATACCAGTAAACTATACATTTATCCATTTTGTCAACTTGTTGACAATTAAGATCATCCATTTGCTTGCCTTCTGGGAATTGTTTGATCAATCAGGAGTCATTTAAGATGAAAGTAAGGACTCCTGAAACGTGTTGTGTAATGTATTATGTGGCTGACAAAATTGTTGCATAATTGTATTGTAGAGACTTGACTGTAAGTTCTTGAAGAATTTTTACTTTACTTTTAAGGACATATTTTTGTTCATAATATATTGCCTGTAATTGACATTATTCTTTTTTTATTTTGCAGATTCTGCATTGGGGATTACATGGATATTTCAATTATCACTCCAAATCGAATGCTTCCCATGATGAGAAGAGGGGGAAGACCATATTGAAGTTTCTTCTAATTTTTGTGTCACTTTTGTCGTCTACTTCTTAAGTTACTATTTTTTACAATTGTGCTTGGTGAATGCTTTTTCAAGGCATGTATTGTTGGATGTTGTGCAAGTACAAGTACGAACTAGCACATCAAGACTAATGAAAGAGACTTTGTCTCATTGTTACAACCATTGGTTGTTCTGACCACGTCAGTTTCTTTTCCTGAATTTGTGCAGTTGTTTATATTTGAGTGTAATTGACATTTGCTTTTAATATTACATATCGTGGCTTGATAGAATTTTATATCAAAATAAAGGTTTATTTTGTTGCTGAAACTTGCATAGATCACCAGTAGTTTTGTACATACTTTTTAGTACTATCCCTTAAAATAATTACTTGGAATGAGAAATAAAGAAATTAATAAATGATGTTCTTTTTTATTTATTTCTTTTCAAGTTTCAGATTTTATCTTTTTCTTGCAGATTGGATCAATTTCTCTCTATATTTAACAGAAGTTTGTCTTTTAATAAATTATTGAGGTGTAATTTCTAGAATAAAATCTTATGCATAGCGTTTGGACCTTCTGCCATAGTTCTGAAACTAATTTTTAACTTCTGGAATGAAAGTAATACCAACTTCTTTTTTGTCAATGAAATTCACCTGAGGGGGCAAGGGGAATAAAGAATTATCTACATCACTACTGCAATAATTTATGTACATACTATTCCGAAACGCATGGCTCTTATTACCAAATTCCTAACTCAATCATAATTAAACTTTTATCATTTCATAATTCTGGCAGATAACGGAGGTCATACGTTACATGGACCGCATGGTTCCCTCGTATAAGGACGATGATACATTTTCCTGTAACTGTCTCCTACCAAATCGAGTCTCAATTATTATGGAAATACAATTTACCCAATTAGAGAATCGAAGATTCCCAACTGTCACTACATTTGCAACTGTTCGAGTCGTACGTCACGATCGACGAGTTAGGGTAGTAAAGCAAGTACTAACGGAGTAAATATTAGAATTCACGGTAGATTTAATATAGCATGCTATTTCGTGTCAATTAACTTAAGTTAAATCAACGCATAATTATAATCACACTTCATTTACTGCGAATTTAATACTGTGGTAGCATTGGCCGCGACGAAACGACGGACATTTCGAAGGGAGTGTACAGCCTGTTTGCGCTGATCCCCGAATTACTTTCGTTCGCACTTCATCGACTTGTTGCGATATTCATGGACTGGCATGAAATTTTTGTTATACATTAATAAGTTATCTTTTATAAGTGCACCTATCCATGTCGAGTGACGTGCGTTCAATACTAGTGTTCTAAATTAAAAACTATAGAAGTATGTGTTACATCACCGGGAGTATTATGCGATTTACCGTCATGCGGCTGTATTACTTCAAAGTTTGCGACATCTCTGCGGAGATTTTGGTTTGAAAATACAAGTGAGGTATGTTCGACGTTTTGAAAGTGTGTTTTAGTTATTTGTGTTATTTTTCACGAACGACGGAAAAGGGGTTAAGATACACACAACAATGAAGTTCAAAACACAACCCCAGATAATAATAAATAAATGAAGTTGTTACTTTTCTTCATGGATTGTTGGTGTATAATTGATGGTTGTCTCATTAAAATATTTAGCTCTATTTTAAACTGTATATAGAGTGAATTGTGAGGTCTAATTCATTTGTAATTTTAGATACAGTTGGAAACTCAACATTTAATCTTGGTTGTGAAAAATGGAAGAACAAGAGGGCCACATGGCAGTTGATGGGGAGGAGGCCATGTCAAATTTTGAAGATGAAAATATCATCATCAATGAAGTAGATGGTCTACCTAATATTCATCCTAATTACATTGAGTTAGAATTACCCCAAGATGCTCCTCGACAAACTGCTGATGGTGCTCGATCCCTGGATGATCTAATCCACGATGAAGATTTACCCACATCCTTAATTGTTACTAATTTAGATAGTGCAATTTTTAAAAATGATGCTAAAAAGGTTGGTTAGTATTGAAAAATACTGTGAATTTTAGACTATTATCTCTTGATTTATATTTTTGTGTTCAGGTAATTATAAGTTAAAGTTAATTTTACTTAATAATTTAAAAAATTTGGGTAAAGTATGTGAAGGATTTGAAGGAGAACAGTATGTGTTTTTCATTCTATCTTTGTAAATTTTATATTAAGGATTTATATTTATAATGACTGCATTTTGATCTATCTATTATTTAGAAAGAACTAGAGATGCTCTTCACTCGTTTTGGGGAACCAGACAGTTTTCAGTTCCTGCGAAGCTTCCGTCGTTTACGGGTGAATTACAAATGTCCATCAGCTGCTGCTCGTGCACGTCTCCAGTTACATCAAACTCTGTTTGGTGATACTGTTATTAACTGCTACTTTGCCCAGGTTAGCACACTGTGTCTACTAAATGCAGTTTTTTTGTAATTAAGTTTGATGATTTTATACTCTTCTCTTCCTATTAGTATATCAAGCTCATTTTATTTGTTAAATTAAAGACCCTAATTGTATTTATTTGAGGAGGCAGGATTACAGCATGGGGCCTGTTAGAAGATCTGTAGTCCAATGTTCTTAACAATTTCTTTGCTGTCTGTAGAACTATTCTCATGATGCGAGTCGTTTCATGTCAATTCATACAAAGGTCTGACTCACCATCACAGATTTTGATAAAATTTTATGCGATTGATACATCTAAGGATAAAAGATAATTTTCAGTATTTGATATCATTTGATCAAAAAGTTTGTTATGTAAACATTTTTAAAGTTAAGTGAAAAATTGAGTTTTTCTTTGCTTGTGAAAATTTAAGTCAAAGAGTAATGTGGATTCCCTCTCAAGTATTTATTTTCTATTCTATTTCTTTGAAATTGAACTACCTCATTCAGAATTTCTTGCCATTCCCAATGTATAATTAGTTTTCTGATTTTAGTTTGTCTTCATGGCTAAAATTAACTTTTTATAAACATGACTTGCAGCTTTTAAATTTTGTCAAATAATATAGGACTTAAGATTTTATAGGAGAAATCAAAATATCAAATGAAGCAAATGCAAATTTTCAGTTTTACGGCACACTATAAATATAATTACAAACAAAAGAAATTCAAATAACAATATATTCCATTATTATTTACATAATTTTAACAAAAGCCAAAAAATGATAAGTCAGGAAAGAATACGAACCTACAGAACAGATGAAGTTGAGATACTGGGCATCATTGTACCAGCTTGGGCTTTAATTTTAAAGCGAGAGTTTTGGAAGAAATCATGAAGTCATAACTTAAATAAAGAGGGCGACTTTGACGGCTAATTTAGGTGAAGAATCAGACAGTCTTAACCATGTAGTTGTTGAAAAAGAAGCCAAGAGAATAACAGTAGCTAACGAGAGCAGCAGCAGATAAAAATCATGATTAGACGATTAGTAGAAACAGTACCTGCAAAATAGAAATGTTCAAAGATGCAACAAGCAAGGTCAAGGCACAAAATACTGTAAATAGACCAAAAATTTGATTGATATGCTTTTAACATCTGGCAAAGATGTGATGAAAGATGGCATGTATGTTTCTGTAATCTGTTGAATTCCCCCAGGGGGCTTACCCTACCTGTACAAGTTTTTAGGACTCCAATGACCTTTGATGTCGACGAGCTGTAAAACCCCACAAAAAAATCTATTGAAGAGAGTCTCCACAAGTTCACACTCTTAACTAAGTAAGTCTTCTCTTCATGACCTGATGAAATACTTTTGAAGATGATGGGGAGCCCTGATATTTTATTACATATTTTCTTATTTTCAACCTCATTGCTCTCAGATGAATGGATGGGCAGAGACACAGTAATGTAGTCCTTTTCTACAAAAAGGTTGAATGGCAACATGGTCTACACTGTCTAAATGCAATCTAAACATTGTCTAGTGATCAAACTAAACCTTGCATATCCTGCAGATCTGGGAGAGCGTTAACACCCAAAAATTAACTGAAGTAATATGTATTACTAATTTTTGCTGTGAATTCACTAAAGGAGTGTGTTATTGAAGCCGTTCATACTATTAAAATGGTATTGGGAAAAACTTAAGATTTCAGTAAAGATCACAGTATCCTTTGAGTATCCACTGACCTTGAAAAGATCTTTGACAGAGAACAAAAAACAACTCCTTTGGCAAGCATTGTGTACACAATGATTTTTATCTCTGAGAAAGTTGAAAGTCCCGCAGGTTCTGGCAGGATTTTGATATGGGAATTCATTAAGATTTAGCACCCAGTCCTCTTACACTTCAACATTTTATTGAATTAGATTACTTTTTAAGTTTCAAAAACTAACTCCATGGATATTATTTTATGTTTACAACATAGTGTTGATAGAAATGTAGCAAGAGGTAGAAGCAAAGGAAATATATACATGGTGGTCTATTTAAGCTGAGATGTCAAAATGTCATAATATCTCCAAAAACATTTCAATTAAAAAGTTTGTTTTAAAGGGAGCCATTCACTAGTGCTATACTATCAGCCCCTCTTTTGAGGAGGAGGGGGGATAACTTTGAAATCTTAAATAGGAACCCCTTTTTTATTGCAGATTCAGATTCTATGGGGAAAAATATGTAACTTTTTCATGAACATTCTTCTGATAGATAGGCTAAAGTTGTTAAAATAAAAATTTGTTGCTTATCTCAGGAAACACATCACATGAAAAAAATAAAAACACATGAAGACCCTCTCCTCATCTACTGGATGGTGAAAGGGATAATATTAAAATTCTAAATGGTCTAGTCTAGGTGTTTATATCTGGTACATTTTGGTAATGAATGTTTTGTTCCTTTTTTGGGTTAGGGGGGTGTTGCATATGAATTTCAACTTTGTCCTCTCAAAAAAGAAAAAAACTATTTAAACAATCATGTCATTTTTATTATTATTTATTACATGAAATTTACATTGATATTAAAAGTAAATATCACTGTAAAAAGTTAACATTTCCTACACTATACATCCATTTATGTTTTTCTCTGGTGAATAACTAGCCCACAAAAGGGTGTCAAATTTATACTCCAACATTTCAAAAACCTTGGTCCTTAAGTTGTGAAGAAATTTTGAAACTTTTCTCCATATTTTTCAAGAAATATTTTTAACTTTTCCACTTCTCAAAACATCAGTAAATATGAAAAACTACTTAAGAAGCTTATCTGTTTTTAGGTCTTTTGCGTATTTCACATAGTACATTTAGAACTTCAACAAGAAACTGGGCAATTTTTTTTATAATCTATCCCCGCATGTGCATTCTGTCAGGCGAATAGTTTGCCTGTTAAAATGCATTGAATTTTTACTGGAAGATGTTTCCTAAACGTATTGTAGAATTTTTGTACCTTTGATGACTTTATTGCTGTGCTGATTTCAAATTCTAACATTTCTACCTTTTTTTCTCTCTCGATGCAATGAGTATTTTTCAAGATGTGCAGAAAAGTTTATTTTAATGACTTAAATGCCATCTATCCAAAAATTGTATAAGATAAAAGTTAAGTATTTTCTGTACAATCTGAATCTGCATAAAAGAAAAGGGGATCCTATTTTTGATTTCAAATTCACTCCCTCCACCTCCTTAGAAAGTGGTAGATAGCCCAGTTTTAGCTCTAGTAAATGACCCCATTTAAAACATGATCTTCTTTAATTGAATTTTTTTTCTAAGTTTTTTTTTAGGTATTTTCATGTTTTTACTTAAATGGACCACTCTAAATATGAGATAGTAATAAGACCAGTCTTTCTTTCTGGGTTTGAATGCTGACTCATGTTATCTGTTGAACAAAAAATGCAAGGAATAGGGATAAGGATGATAAGGTAGTCCAAAGAAGTAACTCATAAAGACACAGTAGAAAAATTATACTTTTGAGTATTGTTCAAAGCAGCCAATACAACAGAAAGTTTCGTGAAAATTTGCAAAATGCTGGTACATTTGATGCACCATATGGAAGATCATTTAGAAGGAATGGTAGCGAGTTGAAAGAACCTAAGAGAGGACGTGACTGACCACCTGGAAGGAGGACAGCTTGATTTTATCAGGGAAGGTCACAATTGCACTCAGGAGGTTGCAACACGACTGACAGGGAAAACGTGAAAAATAAAAGCACAGAAGCAGGTAGTTTTTGAAACACCTTGTAGTGATTTGTTTGTCATACAATTTTTTACAATGTAAAAGCACTTTAGAGACATTTGGATTTAGGATTTTATTTTAATATATACTAGTGTGAATTAGTTGAAGGTGTAATATAATCATTCTGCTACTTTGTACATTTTCTAAAGGAATGAAAGGGGAAAGTTTGATATAAAATACAGGTATTATTGACTCAAGATATTGGAATATGGTATTTTGATGCTTAGTTTCCACACACCAACACCTATTATAAGTTGTTGTTTTTTTAAGTTTAAATAATTTTTCTTGAAAATTTTCCAAATCTTGACTATTATTTTGCTTTTTATTAATTGAGATGTTGCATTGTGTTTTGAGTTACTTCAACCTACGAAAATTTTGATAGTATTTTATATTTATTATTATTATTTTGGTTGAATGTTGATGTAGTCTGAAAAAATGTTATTGTGATGGAACTTTGGTCCAGAACAACAGTTTCCAAATTCTAGAACGCAACACACTGCTTACTCCTAAACTAAAGAGTAATGGCAGATGCTATGCATAATTTTTCTCTTCTACTTGTCACAAGCCATGCGGTTTTCCACAGAGAAATGTCATTTCTTAAAAACAATTTGAATTTGTGTTCAGTGACCCTAAAAGCTTGTTGAATATTGGAAAAGTAGTGTTTCATTCAAATGTCGTAAGGTATGATTTCCTGTGTTAATCCCTTTTAAATTTCATCCCCTTGGTGACAAGGGTTGTTACCTAAATCTGGAATTATTTGATGTAAACATATTCTGAAGGAATTTCACATTAAAGTCTTCATAATATATATAATATTACATTTAATCATGGATTCACCTTACAACTTCACTGCAGTTAACCTTTTGGTCAGGAGCATACCTTCAGAAGACTTCACTCTGATTCTCAGATGAGCAGAACATTGTAAAAATTTATAATTCAGATACTGGAGTTCTAGTTACGCTTGGCAAGGTTGCTACCAACTGAAAGATAAATTGTAGTGAAGTTTGAGAGGGTAAATTTAAATGTTGATCTAATGTAATTTATTGTCCTGCAGAATTGTGGTTTTGACACAGCACAATCAATAAACTGCAAATAAATTATTGTTGTTAGTTGTATTGTACTGAGTAAATGCTTCTTCATACAAGAGTATTTTGAAATCATCTTTGGTTGTTAAGCTTTAAGAATCTTTTTTGAATGTCAATTTGTGATCCAAGTTTGTGTTGTTTCAAGAAAAGTAGTTTGAGGAATTTTTCTCACAATGCACACAGCCTGTTTCCCCTATTGATGGAGATGACTGCTACCTGCATCCTCCTGCACCTGTGAAGCAGTTCCTCATCTCTCCTCCAGCGTCTCCGCCTGTCGGCTGGGTACCAAGAGATGAGGGAGAACCTCTTGTCAACTACGATTTGTTGGCAGCTATAGCTAATTTGACTCCAGGTAACTTAATTCTTTTCTCATCTTTCCTTGTGAGGTGTTTTAATAAGCTACCGCACCCCTGGCACCAAATGTTGCGTTGTTGGGGGTTCAGTTGAACTGCAACATCATGATATAGGAAGGTAATGTGATTGAGGGAGAGTGTTATTCCCTTATTTATACATAGTGGCCTATGAAAGGAGTGGAGGTACCTGCAAAAACTCAGTTTCCCATCAGGGCTAACAGTCTTATTCACCGATAACTTACACTAGTTGTTGTATTCAGCCATAGCTAACTAACATTCCAAGCCATGCTGTATGTGCTTGGCAACACTGCAGCAGTCAGGAGTTATGTAGAAGTCATTCGTCTAGTCGACACTTATACAGCCGTCAGTGGTTGTCATAGGACTGCTTGTTCAGTTGTTCCCAGTGTTGCCAAGTTGTACAGCATGGTTGGAAATGATAGTCTGCTATAGTTCAGCGCTTGATGTGATGGTCTGATACTCCAAATAGTGATACGGCATGGACAAACAACTGTCTTGTATGCCATGTTGAGAAATAAGATTAATTATTGGATTTGGGAATTATTTGATCAGACCAGCTAATGGCCTTTCTGTGCTAAATTGAAGGAAAAGGTGCTCTCCTTGTGAGCAAGATTGCAGTGGGGTTGTTGATGGTTTTGCTGCTTCGACGCATGTTTCAAAGTTGTCTGTCGTGATGTGCGAATACGAAGTTACTTACTTCATGACACTTAAAACTCAAGGACGCTCCTCTTCTTTTTCTTCTTTGCGAAATTATTATAGATTTCATTTATTGTTAAGATGGTGCGTGTCATTTTTAGGGAAACGGATGTTTTGTCTGGCTATTTACTAGCAGTTGAGCCCCCACTTTTGTGATCCCAATGTCTGTGTTTTCCTGTCATTTTTTTTATAATATTCAGGTTTCTTTGTTTAAAAAGTAATTTTCACTTAGTATTTATGATAACATTATTTTTAAATTTCACTTTTTGATCTTTATTGAAGCATGTGGCAGCACTATTTGTAAACATGCCAATCACTAGTATTGATGATAATCAAAGAATTTCATTTCCCATCGCCTGCTGAGTATGGCATTTGTAATGAGATTACAGCGGAAAGTTATAGAAAATTTTCCAAGGGGTTGAAGGATATTAAGAGATTGTTGTATGCATTAGTAAAATGAATGAAATATTCGAACAACAGAGTAGTCCTGAATTAAGAAAATGGATTTCTGTTGCCTATCAGATAAAATATTAGTTGGAACTTTTCTTCAATATTACAGTGAGACACTATAGTATTACAAAGAAAATCTTGTAATTTGATCAAATTACAACTACTTTTTACTTCTAATAATGTATAAACAGCAACAGATTTTTAATGTACTGAATTCTTTCAAGTCATTAAACACACTTAATTTAATTTCATTATGGGAATCGATTGAAAAGAAAAATTTAGTTAAGATATTTACATTACTTTACAAAACTGGTATTTTAGTGTACAATGATTTAGAACATGTGCTGGCCAAGTAACTTCTGTGTTGAAGATTTATCGTAGCGTTATACAAATACAATGATTCCATCTTTGAAATGAGGAAAAATAACATGAAAATAAAACATACCTTACCCTTTTCCTATGTGGTAGTACTCTCCCTAAAGAACGAAAATGGAAACATTTTGGATTATCCTTTTCCCTTTTGAAGCTATACTACTTCACGTTAAACTCTGAATTTAATTTAAAATCTTACAAAATGATGTTTTAGGATTTTCTCTTGATCATATTTAGGTATTTACTGTTGGATTTTTTCTGGATTCTTTGTATACTAAAGTATAATCTTTAAAAATTTCATCAACATCTGTGGGTAAAAAAGTACTACATATTTATTTTTGAAGAAATCAAGATTAATGTCCTCTGTCTGATTAATAAAAAAAAACTACAAAATAATCATAAATTTTCAAGTGGCTGTTCAACCTAAACAGTTTGAGGTACAGCAGAGCCCCTATTAACTAGTATGGTCAGGACCGAGACCCTGACCGGTAAATTTGAGGTTCCTGTGAAAAATCTTATTTCACTCTAAAAGAACATATAATTTAATCAGGTTATCACGAACAAATAAGACCTCAGTGGTACTCGTATTGTATGTACATCCATGCTTAAACAAACACGAAAAAATTGATTCACAGATAAATATATGTGTGTACATATTAATTCACAGAAAAATAGACCCAACAATAGTACTTGCACTATAAAAACCTACTATTGTAGTTAAGGGTTAATACTAACGATGGAACAAGCAAGAATTTAGAAGATAAAGAAAGGAACAAATGAGTGGTAGTCTTTTTTTAAATGAGATGTACAGTTCAGCCTATATGTCTCCTGTGCCTTTGCTATATTTAATGCTATGTCATGTTATTCAGGGGAAACTCATGAGCTGCATCCACCATCTGACAACCAACCTGGTATTGTGGTGCAAGTGTGTGAGGAAGTGGGAACTCCAAGTATTGGCACTCCTCGCCCTCGCATCGTGCAGACACGGTGCCCTCCAGAGCGTAACTGAGTTAATACTACCTTTGACATTGCTGCTGTTGCCATAAAACCCTTGTTGAGTAAACTAGAGATTTTTACTTTTTTACTTTTGAGTAATATCAATAATTGTGAATTGTTTCCATTTGTGGAAATGTAATAGAAATATTTATTGGGAAGCATCCACTTTGGCTGCAAACCTTGGATTATTTGATATTAATGAAAGGTTACTACTGCAATGTGACCTTGTTCCATCAATTCCATTATTATTTTTAGAATGATTTTTGGAGAANTATTTATTGGGAAGCATCCACTTTGGCTGCAAACCTTGATTATTTGATATTAATGAAAGGTTACTACTGCAATGTGACCTTGTTCCATCAATTCCATTATTATTTTTAGAATGATTTTTGGAGAAATTTCTTTCTGCTTTGGAGAAATTTCTTTCTGCATTGGAGCAATACAGCTGTAGAGGTTTTATTTTATTTATTTTTTTGTTTCTTTTTTCTTAAACCTGTTGTCTGGGTGACGGACTTCACACCTGGTTTTCTTTTGTACTATACAATGACTAATGCTAGTCAGTGCTATAATTGCATTACTTACTGGACTTTGTGAATGATTTTTAAGTCTGAATATTGTACATTGAATTAAATTCTTTATGTTTATGTATGCAGTCTAAGACTGTAATATAATTTATTACAATCAAATAAATGTGCATAGGATTTTATTTTACTACTAATTAAATTACTTGCTGAGTTGGCAAGGTTCTTGCTGAGTTGGCAAGGGAAAATAAATTTGTANAATTAAATTACTTGCTGAGTTGGCAAGGGAAAATAAATTTGTATTTTCATTTTTATTGAATTCGCTTTCTGGGGTAAGGTATGGGTGTTATAATTCCAGATTCTTTTGTGTGAAGTATTGTTTTAAGGATTTCTAGATTCTAAGCAATATTTCTTTGTTAAATGTTAAATGTACAAATGTTCAGCTCACGTTTTCATGTCTACTTAGCTCTGCACTGATGATTTATATCTTCAACTTATGAATTTGTAAGTGTTGTATCTATGTATCCATGTTGATACTTTACTTATGTTGTGAAAATAGTTCAATCTTGAAATATTTGAATTTAATGTTTGACATACTTCCTCTGTGTTGTTTTGAAATGAAAATTTGTCTTGTGGTTTGATATACAGAACCACTCTCATGTATCAGAGTAATTCCAACCCCATTCTTGAATCTTGCATGACATGTCTTTCGTACTTTTTTCCTCTTCTCTTCTTACTTACACAACGAACACCCTTATTAATTTATTTTTTGAAACATGACTCTTATAGCTTGTGTATATTAACATCTTTTTGGAAAGAATCAGATGAAATATAAAGTTTATTTTGTTATTAATTTGTTTAGAAATTTTAACTGTGTTTGTTTGTATTGAAAATGGAAAAGTGGATTTTTGTCAACAGATCATTTGTTCATTGAGTGAAGAATATTGGATGAATGCTTTATATTGCATTGGGAAGACTGATATTATTTTCTCCTTCTGTTGCCACTCAAATGTAGATTCTATATACATCATATGTAGAATATGATGCATTAGTTTCTGTGTTGTTGAGGGATATAAACCAGTAACAAGTATTTGTCCAAGTACATATTTGGACAATAACAAGTATGTCCAAAATTCATACATATATATATCCACTTACGAAGATTATAATATAAACAAAGTACAGGAACATCTTATTATAATAGTTCCCTGGGAAATAGAGATAAAATATTAAGTGTTGATTGAGTACATATCGTTTTTGAATACAAAATGCTCTTCCATGGCATGTGCTAGGAGGAAAATTGTAATAAAATGTTTTAAATTTTTGATGCTTTTAATAATGGCAATCATGCTAATAGTTGGATGCAAAATGAGATATCATTTTACCAACCTGCAATATTTAGAAGTATTTAAAACTAATTTTATAGCCTGGTTATGCTTTTAAGGAACAAAAAACTTCATACCCTGCAGTGCAGTTCTAGGTTTTCTTTGCAGCCTATATTGTAAAAATATATTTTAAGTACTGTTTAATTACTGCATAGAATTACCCATGAAAGAAGTTGTATATTCATGTTCTGTTGTACATATATTAGAAAGTGAAAGTTGTTGGTATATTGTAGTATTATGGAAATGACCAAAGAGNGTTCTAGGTTTTCTTTGCAGCCTATATTGTAAAAATATATTTTAAGTACTGTTTAATTACTGCATAGAATTACCCATGAAAGAAGAAGTTGTATATTCATGTTCTGTTGTACATATATTAGAAAGTGAAAGTTGTTGGTATATTGTAGTATTATGGAAATGACCAAAGAGGTGTTACAAGAGCTGTTAGTATTGTTTGGGTTGTAGTTTTGATGCAAGTAGGAAGCACTGACACCCTCGCTTGTAGCAGCGTATGTGAGTGTGTTTGGATGGATGTATCTGTACATAAACATATATTTGTGTCAGTTTATTTTGTACTTATTTGTTAACTCATTAGAATAACACTATCTTGTTGAGCAAATGATGTTAATTTGATATTTTCACAACAGCCCTGAAATCCTGATACAAAAGCTTTGTTCCCTTGTATTTTTTCTTTACTGAGTAGATGTATGAGACATTGGTTCTTATATTTGTGACATTGGTTTCCAACAAAAAATAGTATGATATTTTTGCATATTATGATTTTTATGAGGAAGTAAAAAAAAAAAGTTTTTAATGATTGAATTTGTAGTTAAATAGTAATAATTTTCTAAACATTATCTAGATCTTTTGTTCACTGCCGTCATTAGTACAAAATATAGAAGTTTACAATATTCATTGACTGTCAGCATGGGAACATTAATGCGCTTTTCACATTCCATTTATTTTTATTTTAATAACAATTTGTGTGTTGTAGATTTACTTTTTTTATATCAGGTTTATTTCTGTTTGCTTTGAAATTTCCACTTTCCAATCCTTGATATTTATCAGTTTAATTTCAAAAGTTTTATCTGAGAATGGTAGAAAAAGAAAGTTTATTACTCAGTTTTAAATGGTTGTAATATTTCTCATTGCAAAGATTTTTGGGCAGAATCTGGAAAAGGATTTGTACGGTTTGATTGTCCCCCAAAATCTTTGTATTAATGTAATGGGATCACTTACTCCTGAAAGCAATTTCTAGTGTAAAATTTTATCATTTCTTTTTAACTTCTCCCTCTGCTTCTTATTTCCACCATAGTGTGATATTTTGAAATTTTCCCTGCAACATATTGTTTATTCAAAATTAAAAAAAAAAATTATTTCATTTTTTATTGTTTTAAATAACTTTTTTTAAAATCAATATTGAGAGATAGGCATGCTGGAAAATCTTACTGCTGATCTTGTAAGTTAAATCGTAAAAACAAAGAATTGAGCTCCCAATAATGTATGAAGGAAGTATTTTATCGAGGGTGTGCAATAGTGAATCCTTGCTGTATGATTTTAGTAAAAGATTCTGGAGTAATGTTCTGTATGCTGAAACCCGGACAAACTGAAAATAAATTTAAGATCGGTGTAATTTCCTAAGTGAAATATTAATCTAAATTGGAAAACTGCCTGAACACGGAAATAAAATAAATTTCACACACCATCTGGATAAATAAACTGCTTAAGATGCAAATTTTTATGCTTAGCACATGTTAATTTTGAACGTGGACTTGATGGGCAGAGCATTGAAGTTGACTCCCACCACATCTGCTCTCACCTTGTGAATCTTGGAAGATCTGGGATTTGCAGTACACAATAGTAAAAAGCTGAAACAGTCAGGTTACGTCAATCGCTTGATTCTATAAGAATCATTTATTAACATTAAACACACTATACATCTGAATCCTGTGAAAAGGGAAAAAAATACGCTTTTTACTGTATTTTGAACAGTTGTGATCTCTAAATAGTGTCAAAATTCATTAAATATTAATGTCCCATTCAGGGCCCCTAACTGGATAGTGCTGTCCTTGCTATGGCAGCAGAACCCGTGTTGGGAGCACTGCAAAAGTTTAACAAATTGTAATTAAAGGAGGGGAAAGGGGGAATGATGAAGAATAACTGTTTCTTGTGTACAGTTAGATGCTTTAACGACTTAACGAGAAAAAAAACTCATAATTCAAAAGATTGTCACTGGTCATCTACAATATAACTACAACAAGCTACTACTAAGCAAATGACATGTGCTTCGGTTTTATGCATATCAGCCATTGTCTCTGTAACACCATCCCAGCCTGGGATTTTGTTGTTTTCCTTTGGACATTTGATCAGAATTGATGGGATGGTCTCTTGCTTGCATCCTGAGAGTAAATTAACTTATTGTCCACCAAGTGGTCATATGCAGTTTTTACCTACTGATTTGCGTTAAATTGATTTGGTTTTATACCCCCCTTTAACATGCTCATGCAAGTGGCTGCAATTGGTGCATAAATGGTAAATAGTATTTTTATCGCACTTAAATGTTATAATACAGATAAAAATATTTTTGAATAATAATAATGATAATTTTTCAGTTTTTGAAAAACTGTTACTGCTCATCAAGTTTAAGAAAGATATATTCAAATATCAAAACAAAAATAGTATTAAGGTCTGAGATCAAGTTGCCTGTGCATGTAGGGAGATCATACTTAATGACACGTGAGTTCCTCTTTCCATAAACATTAGGTTACATCCCGTTTTCTGTTAACGTAACCTACTTGTGAGGCGAAATTTTCACCAAGCCCCTGGTCAGTAGACTAATACGTTTTTCCTGAAAAACTTCCTATAAGTAAAAATTAAATAAACAAACTTCATTGTCAAAAAACAGTTATAAATGACCACATGGAGGACAATAAATAATTTTCTCTCCGGAAGCAAGCAAGGGACCATCCCATCAATTCCCATCAAGGGTCCTAAGGTAACATACAACTAACAATAAAAAATAGTTTGACATGTGTTATACTGTTAACAAATACCAACATGTATTTAATAAAGCAAAAAAAAGTCATTTCACAAGTACGTATTATTATCAAGCTTTAAATCATTCGGAAAGGATTGTTGATAATTCGTAACTATTAAATAACACTAAATTCACAAATAATTATTTCAATTGATGCCGTTCCTAAGCAAGAGCCTAGCGAGTCTCCATAAAAAATCCGCCTCTACCCGAAGGAAAAACGGAGAAAAACCCGGGCCCGGGTGGGGGTATAGAATTAATGTACACAACTGTGCCAGGGTTGAGTACATATACAACTAAATTTATATGAATAATAAGACAATACTAGCATACAGGAAAATAGTTTTGAAATTGTTGTCAGATATTTTGNAAATACCAACATATGTTGTATTTAATAAAGCAAAAAAAAAGCCATTCCACAAGTACGTATTATTATCAAGCTTTAAATCATTCGGAAATGATTGTTGATAATTCGTAACTATTAAATAACACTAAATTCACAAATTGATGCCGTTCCTAAGCAAGAGCCTAGCGAGTCTCCATAAAAAATCCGCCTCTACCCGAAGGAAAAACGGAAAAAAAAACCGGGCCAGGATGGGGCTACAAAATTAATGTACACAACAGTGTCAAAGTTGAGTACACATAAAACTAAATTAATATGAGCCATACGGCAACACAGCCATGCAAGAAAATAATTTTTGGAATTGTTATAAGTTATTTAAAAAGTGCTACAGCAATGGCGTGATAAAGTACAAGACGGATGTAACTTTTATTAAAATCAATAAATTCTTTTACTGTGTAGAAGCACTGGTGCAGGAGGTAGTTTTTAAAAGCGGATTTGAAGATATTCAGTTTAATATCTTTTACATTTTTGGGCAGAGAATTATATAGTACGATTCCCGAATGATACGACCCTTTTTGGCAAAGAGTGGTTGGCACTCTAGGCCGATGAATATTATTCCTATTCCGAGTATTGTGTTCGTGAACAAGACTGTTTCGTATAAAGCAAGGGAGGCACTTCAGTAATTCGGTTAATAAACACAACCGTTTCATAAATATAAAAGCAGGGAAGTGTTAAAATATTTAATTTCTTGAATAAAGGTTTACAAGAGATTCGGGTGGGGGGAGATTTACAAACTATCCGAACAATCCTCTTTTGAATTCTGAAAGTTTGGACGCTCTGCCCGGAAATGCCCCAGAAGATGACGCCGTATCGTAAATGGGAGTAAACATTTGCGAAATATACGCAACGGGAAATATGTGGATTAACAATATTAACTAAGATTCGTAATGCGTAACACAATTTACTTAATTTGGAATTAAGATTGTCAACGTGACAATTCCATTTGGGATTGTCTTGAATATGAAGACCCACAAACTTTGTATTAGTAACAGTTTTTAATTGTGTTCCGTTTAACGAAAGAGAAACCTGGCGTAAAGATTTTGTGATACTATTGTGAAATGACATAGACACTGTTTTGTCAGTGTTTATAATGAGACGATTTGCATGGAACCAAGTCGAAAGGTTGGACAAAACTTTTTGAGCGTTGGCNGCGTGTTTACATAATAAATCAGCAAAAAACCATTATGCAATGTTGTGGATAATGACATGTCGTTCACATACAATAAAAAGAGTATAGGACCGAGAATTGAACCTTGGGGTACTCCGCAAGTAAGTGGCTTTGTTTCTGAAAGA
>NNCF01125824.1:0-14265 GCA_002313205.1 Laupala kohalensis
AAGTAACAATTCATTAAGACTATACATAGGAGCTATCTTAAACTGTAAACTTCGAAATTGGTAATAGGCCTGGCTTACATATCACAATGGACACCGTCAAATGTCCTCGCATTGTCAGTACATATTGATGAAAATAATTCAAGTAGCAGGAGAACACTCCTTCCAAAATTATAATAATACCCATAATCACTGCTGTGGCCAGCATACATTGACGACTTCTCTGAAATAATAAGAAAATGCGTTAAGTGAAGGGAAGATTTTAGTTTGAAATCATGAAACATCGTATTGTTACAGTAAAACTTTTATTCAATTCTATTAAATTATTTTCTGCAGCTCAAAGTTTGATACTGTGAGTGAAATTAGACAAAAAAGTAAAATTATCAGGTATTCTGGAGAATTCGGATCCTTTTAGTTGGTGGGGAACTTCAGAGATAAATGTTCAAAACATAGCTTTGGTTAAAAATAACTCTCCTTTGTCTACACGAGGTATTGAATTTAATGATGAAATGATAGTAAATGATAGTAGACAGATTCGAGTATCTGTAATTTTATCGATTTCAAGGGGCGTTATCTCTAACAAACAGAAAGTGCAGTTTTTTAACAATATTGTTTTCAACTAGGTTACTCTGTAAAATATATACAACCCCTGCAGTGAGAGACAACACAAAATTTCAACTCGAGTAATTACCCTCAAGGTTTTTAAATTTTTGTTCCGTGACACTGTGGCAAACCCAGAGATAAAAATGTCTTGTTCATTTCTTTAAAAAATATTTTCATTGTAATCCTTTTGCAATGAATGATACTCAAAGTCTATACATACCACCAAAATGCCGGCTAATAAAAGGATACTGATTAAAATAGAGCCAGGTATTTCAAGACATCGGAGGATTAACACTNCTAACAGTTTCACCAGCCAACCATCTTTTCCGAGAGACGGCCATATTAATCTAAATTCACGTCGTGCTGCAAAATATAAATGCAATTAGCGTCAAATAATTTAAACCACCACTCATATGTTGTGACATAGATTCGGGTAGGAGTGAGAAAGAATAACGAGGTGTGAATAGAAAACTTATTTCAATAAAGTTGGGGTATTAGAATGATTCAATTAAACGTTTTGGCGAGATTGGAAACATATTTTAGTACGGAGACTAGAAGAGAAAGTATGGATCACTAGCTTTCAGAGAGATGACGTCAATAGGCATCCGAACAGTTTTCTTCCATGTATCTACACGTAGAGAGATATGTGATAACTACGGTTGGATAAAAATGACAACATACCTGGGAAACGAACTCGCGTTTTTGATCGCTTTCACGGTTCGTCGCAATTTTCATCTGACCGCAGTTATTTCATATATTCTCTTCGTGTAAATTTACGGAAGACATAATATATAACCAGCCTTAATACATAGGAACGTGTGAAACAACATACAAAGAATAATGTGCAGCCCGGGTTCACTAAATTCCAGTATGGGGATGTGTCCTGGGGAGGTATTCCAGGGCATGAAGCAGGGAACATTTCCAAGCCGTGCTGTATGGACTTCACAACACAGCAGCGGTCTGGAGTTACTTACAATTAATTCGACTAGTCCACGCTTTTACAGCCGTCAGTAGCCACGGCTTGTTCAGTTGTTTCCAGTGCTGCCAATACAAGTTGTACAGCATGGCTTGGAAATAATATTAAGTTACGGCAGTACCGCCATGAAGGAAGAACAGGAGGGGAACCTGGCAATTGCGTGACTCCACTCTGAGGGGGCACTGGTGTAGTGTTATCCGTGGTAACGGCTTGGGGGAGATCCTGTAACTACATTAATATTATAGTATGATTTCAAGTTAGTAAAGAGAGAAATTTATGTCACAGGATCTCGTGTAACCCCTTCTCTCATCACTATCATCAAGAAATTCGCCAAAATTTATGAAGAAGTACGATCATGTGCAGATCAGAAAGAGCATGACGTATGAACCTTTCATAGTCTTGTTTTTTATTTGATGTTTTTATACTAGTTTAATCATGTATTTTTCAATTTTTTATTTCAGTTCTATGTATTCATCAAAAATGTAATATCTTTATATATTTTATTTTCTTACATTCTGCCACCGGGCAAGAGCCACCCATTTGCAGTAACTTAATAGTATTATTTTACTTGATCATACTACTGATTATCATATGCATTTATCTCCCTTAACGGAAATATATTACAAGATAATCGTGACAACATTTTGCGGATGTTTAATGCTTATCTGACAATATATACTTTGCATTATCATACTGGAGCAATATTTAATATAATAATAATGTATAGTAAGAATTAAGAGAAAAATTCTAGTTCCGCACGCAGAAAGTGGCAAGAAAACTATATTATTTTCTTGATTTAACACTAAACCCATTTTGATCCAACGTTCATATTTTCCCAGTTGATTAACAAAGATCTACACTACTTCAAGTATTAATTTTTGGGGCGTTTTGTCTAAACTTTGCATTATTGTAACTTCCAAACGGGTTGAAAATTTGCAACAATACTATGTACTTCTCTTAATCTATATGATAGCAACTTCTCTACAAAATTTTATCAAAATCTGAGATGATCATGTAAAAAATCTATTAAAACTGATTTGTCGTGGAATGGTCTAGATGCAGAAAGAACCCCTTCTCTCATCTGCTCGACCTACGAACCTAATGACCAAGTACTTTTGATGCCATAGTAGTAGATTTAGATGACGGGTCTTCCCATAACTGGCGCCACCCCACTTTCCCCTCCCATTGTTATATTTCTTCATGATACCGTCACGAATATGCAACGCCTCTCTTCTGATAATGTTGCAACACTGGTAGAGAGAAAGGAAAGATAAGTATGTATTGGTGGAAACGTTAATGTTGTGTTGTCTAGTCAATATTGGATAGGTAGACGCAGCGACCACATATAACAATACTACTTTTAGCGTTTGTCAAGGTGGAGGAAGGTTTTATCATTAAATGTTGTGTAATGAAATTGAACGTGGAAGGGGACAGGTTTATAAGAAACGTCAAAACATCACATTGAACCCTATAGTTGTTAATTCCGATATTGAGGAACAGTTGTTTATCCTACGTAAAAACATTTTTTTATTTGAGCTTTAGGGCTCTCTAACATCTGGGTCAGTAGAGTCCTCGTAAAAACATGAACAGAGTATACATGTCTGAAGATAAATACAATTTTTAAATGTCCGTTCACTGCATGGATTTGTGTGTGCGAGTGGCTAGAATTGCACAAGACGAGAATTAATCAATACAATGCAGATGTCTGGGTTTTTCGAATCGTTATGTCTCGGGAGAGTTAGAGGGGTGTGGTTTAATAATTTTATTTTATTTAATAATTTGCGGAGGTTCGGGAGCTGTTTAGAGAAGAGAAGAAGGGGCTTGCTGAAGAGAGCTTTTGTGGAGGGGATGGAAACTATGACATGATATAAGTCTTTGAGGATGGGTTTAGTTTTGTACAAACCAGGGAAATAGTGATGTAAATGATCTGGGTGTTCATGTGTTTAGGACATTGTTTATGCTGTAAATTACAATTACTCGTATAATGAAATCTAATTATCATATTGTTTTTAATATATCTATTTTGTTCTTTCCTTATTTAATGTGATGCAGGAATTATACGTGACTGATGTTCCATGATAATCAATTCCAAGAGAGAGTATAAAATACATCTCACAAGTATCCACGCAAGATTTGAATTCGAACTACTTGCAATAAAATCCCACGTCCGAACCATTAATTTTACCGTGAACTTAATGGATTTTGTTTCATAATATATAAAGTAGAATTGTATTGTCTAACGGATAGCAAATGGGAAGTGTCAATGAAGGGAGACGAAACTAAGAATGAAATATTTTTGCCATTAAATTCTACGCAAGTTAAAAATTACATATACTTACAACCGATGCCAACTTCCTTCTGAACTTCCTCCCAAAGGCAATATGCCCACCAAGCCTAGAGAATGATTAAGTCTCAATTAACTCACAATTCAGTTTAACTTCTCACAACTATAGATAAACAATTCTTTATTATTTATTTCTTATAGTAAATGGTTCTTTAATAGTTATTTATTTATTTTCAATTTCGAGACAACTTCTGATTTAACTAAAAATAGTGTTCCCTAAATATTTAATTATTGTTATATTTTCTGAATGCCTCTTGTAGGTATCGTAAGAAATCATGTATATTGACACCCTAATATATTTTTGCATGTCATAAAATCCCATTAAGTGCGCCAAAAATATTCTGAGAACTCATACTCTATACATCTCTGACGTACTGTATGTATTTTTAAATCGAAATTTCGAGTCTGAGTAATTAGCATCATAACTGACTCCCCGGACACGGCTTAGTCCATCTTCGTCCACAAATCATTCGTCTAACGTGTTACAATTTTTTTATTCTTATTTTTTCAAGATATTGAAAAAATAAGAATAAACGAACCATGATTCAGGAATGTGTAAAGAATACAGAACCGTTTAAAAAATGACTGTAATACGTCGCAATCAAACCAATCAATAATATTTTACTTATTTACAACTTACCCAATGAAATATGTCAATGATAATGCCTCCTGCCCGCAGACTTATTCTATAAAAAAATACATCGAACATACGCTGCATGATTGAAAAAACATGTAATTTCCTGAAACAGACAGAAAGCTAAAAGTTATCATGTAAATAAAAATTAAAAATAATTAAAGCTGAATGTGAGGGAATCATGCGTTTTTACTACGACGATGCTAACGACAGAAACCCCTTCACATTAAATTAGATTGACGTAAGTACAAGAGAACACGAAAGTAATGTTGTCACGTAATTGTTCATGTTTAGTTTGTTTTATGTGTCTCGCAATTCGATCAAGCGGAGTCAAACAATGATTTCTAATTTTTTTCATCACTATTTCCTTTTTGATATTGAAATACAAACGAGCTTTCTAAACAAATCTCACTTCATATATTTTGAGGTTACTTACAACTCGGTTTAAACTAGCAGCGTTATCCAAAATGCTACCGCAGTTTTTTATTTCTAACAAGACAGGAAGGTGCGTGTAAAAGAAAAATTAGGATTTTTAAGTAATAAATTTGTGTTCAAAACTAACGACACCAAGCTATAGGAACTTCCCAAAATACTGAACCAGCTAATTACTTCAAAACAAAGGACCATTAAATCGAACGGAAGGAAAAAACAAAAAAATATGCGGTACTTGCGAAAATTATGTCAATAAATTACCTCAGTTTGCATGTCATCATAGGAAAACGAGTGTCCAGGTGTGTTAAATGTAATATAATCTACATATTCGGGAGATGAGAGTTCATACGCAGGTTTTAAGTGCTTTCTGGAAGTAAATTTTCATTGGTTGAGCTAGAGCAAACAAGACTAAAATATAGCAAATACAAAATTTTATGATGTATGTATCCTTTCCTTTAACGTAATAAATTCTTTTTCATGCTCGAGGCAAAGATAGTAATTTCCCCTATTATCAGTTTCCACCAGATATTAATTAAACTTATATTCAATCCTCTAACATATAATCATTGAGACGTAGGAACCAAGTGAATATAAGGTGCTACGGGTACCACTTCACTATTTTTCCAAAACAAAAAATTTCTAATGACCTGCATTAACTTTATATTTATGATATAATAATCCTATAAATATGACTTTTAGAAAATAGTTAACAAATGTTTGGATCATGTCAAAGAATATCGTTACTGATGAAGTGAATCTCGTGTTTAAGGCTTTCAAGATTCTGAAACAGAATTGCCGGAAGGAATACTTACACCTCATAAGAGGGTATTTGAATGATCCCACTATACTCGAAATGCCGTACTTCTCCTAGTTGTTTATGCAACACACAATATTCATCTCTCGTGCGGGTGGTATAATCGAACACTTACGTGTTTTTAAACACTGGTTACGATAATAAATAAACTTTATTGTCAGAAAAGCTGATGCAAACTGCATTTGAGCACGTGGGGAATAATGAACTACGTTATTCTACGGAAACAAGGAAGGGACCATCCCATCAATTCCGATCAAGGGCTCAACGCTGTGGCGGATATAATATTTATAAAAGAAATTGTTTAATAAATACGTACTGTTTTCCATTTATTATTCAAAACCGAATCTTAGATATTATGTTCAGTAAAAATTCGAGATTAATATTAACAAATGTATTCATGACATGGAAAATCTGCCCCAACGCGGAGGAAAACGGGAGATGAACCCGGTCCGGATGGGGACACAGGGGTAATGTACACAACCATGCCAAGGTCGTGTGTAGTTATAAATAAAAATGATAAAAAACATGCATTAAAAATTTAATTTACAGTGTCTAGAGTATAGAAAATAGCGTGATAAGGAATTAACATCACTTGCGTCATCCGAAATCATTTGGGAAACAATATTTATCGGGAAATTAAAACTGTAATAAATGATATATGTTCATTTGATTATTGTACATTGTTTATAAACTGTTCCTTGTCCCTCTATCTATTTCGTCTTTGTGTTATAATCATCCTCTTGTCGGAAATAGTCGTTTTTGTTGTCGTTCAGCCCTGAATTCAGGTTTGAAAATCACCACACCTTTTCACGTAACATCAAGTGAAATTATTATTGAGTGCCTGCATTTCTGCTTTCATTTTCATTGATAACGGTAAAAACATTTCTGTGCGTTTTCCACTGACTCAGCGAGGGAATGTTGTCTGTCGTAGGAGAAGTAAGGCTATAGGGATCGAACATAAACCCACGCACTCGAGTCCCTACAATGCCTTGTTAAAAGTGGAGGACAGCACATTTAAGTGAGGCAGACGATAAGTGAGGCAGACGATCTTTCTTCTGTCGCGATGTTATCTCCCCTCCGATTGTTTTAAAGGGATGAATATCGGAGACTTTTTCGCTTTTAAATAAAAAAAAGTTTGAGCAATCGACTTTAAATTTTGGAGTGCAAATACAATTAGGGAATGCTGTTCTCAAGCATGCGATTTTCTCCCCCGCATCTACCTCAGGAAAGGGAGAGTAAACGTCCCCCCTGTAGCAATGATTAGGTGACTGGCTCAAAATTGAATGAAATATATTATGCCTATGACATCAAATGAGTTCTTTAGACATTATTGATACGATTTATAAGTAAAAATACCAACAAAGTTTCGGAATGGAATGAATTGTTCCAAGACTAGCATGGGGTTACTTCATGGAGACGGGGGGGGGAACACGTAAGCAATTTAGCTAAGTAATTTTGACACACTCCTAAGCAGATTCAGAACACTTGAAAAACTCACCCTTCAATAATATTGGAGTACTGTGGTAAAGAGTGGTTTCCCAAAATGCGGGATAGTTTTACTTGGCTTTTTGAGCGGACTTTATGTAGTCATTACACGTGAGATTAGCCCTCCGCGTGGAATTTTTGTATTAGATTTTTGTGGAAATTTTACCCCTTAACACACTAAGGGTCCCCTAGTGTGAAGGGAGTAACAGTGCAATCTTCTGTTAAGGGAGTCTCTAGTAATCAAATGGAGGTATCATGACGCAAAATTTCACATTTATACATCTCAAAACATAAAAATGTTGGAGAGATGAGTAAGTGCACTGCTTATTTTACCTCGCAGAGAAGAAACGAAAAATAAAGATCAGATATAAGCGCTACTCTCCACGAGAAACGGAAGTGGAATGTGACATTATAATTATTTAAAGTTATTATTTAAAATATATAAATATTGAAAAGTTAATACCGGTAAAATTCCTTTGCAAAAGTTGTTAAATACTGGTCTATTCAGCAGTTGTTCCACAATGCCTATCAATGTATTTTATATTTCACAGTTATGTCATATCTACAGGTTAGAGAGGTTATTCTCTAACACCAAATCTTGATGTAGGTTTACCACTAATTCCTAGTACATTTTTTATGTTTACATACGCATCAAACTAAACATTATATGAACACAACTCTAAATCGAGACTAAAGTGGCTGTGTAAAGATTAATTTCTAAAACTATATTACAGAGCACTTTCATAATAGTGGTTAATATGTGGTCCTATGTAATTTTTAGCTGCTTTCTTCAGAATTAATTGGAATAAATTGAAAATAGTATTATAATACCTTTATGTACTAAGAATCGGCTTATCAGCTATACGCAGTACTCCAATGACGGAATTCAGCGATGTTAATCACTGGGTATACTAAGTCCAGCAAGTCTTGAATGAAATATTTAAGAATGCAAATAAACAAAAATAGTATTCTAGACAAACAACGCCACCTGAAATGTAACTACCCAGAGATACCTTGACGCACTAGATTCACGTTTTCGAGTAATTTAGTCTTCAACTCTACATTTTTTAGTAACGTTTTTTTTTGCTTTGTGGTCTTGAAGAAATAAAAACTGCTATTTACAACGTGCCAACGTTTCGGTCCTTTTTATTTTGGCCTTCATCAGGGCGACAATAAAATTGTGGGTTTTTCAACATACATATATTTACGATATAAAACTCTTATTTTACAATTAAGACAGTGTAACAAACAGTCACCTACTTGAATCTGTCGTCTTCCTTATAAGGAAATGTGCCAATTAATGTGTTCTCAACATGGGTTCTCTTGGCGTTTCATTGTAACCTATTTCAATCGGTACAGAAATAGAAAAGTTTTTTGGTTATTGTTGTTCGCATTAACTCTTGGTATTCATCTCATTGTGAGTGATATGTAACCTCGATTTATGTAAAAGCTATTTAATCGAATACTTAAAAATCAAATTTTGAAATTTCGATATTTTTCTTATAAATCGGAAAAGATGCTAAAGTCCGGTAAAGATGCTTTTACCGGACAGACTATCTTATTCATGAACAGAAAAAAATACTGAAAAAAAGAAATTTTGACAGGAGAACGTTACTTTTATTAAGTTTCTTTACAGGGAAGTGAGCGTAAGCGCCATTTTGTTGCAGACTGGACGGATGTTGTCATCTCAGTCCATATAAATACACGTTAAAACTGTTTGCTTTCTAGAGTCCGTGTTTACTTACAACTTTAAATTGCGACTAGTATCGGACTTAAAATATTTATTCCGACGTAGAAGAACAAGTGATGCACAATTGAGTTTTGTAGTAAAATGAGCATTCCGAAAAATTGTCAGTTAGCTAAGGTTATGTTATAGCATTGTTTCAAATATCTGTTTACTCAAATATTTTTTTAAAATTCCAAACAAAATTTATATCGAAAGATAGAGACCTTTCTTATTGCTGAAATTTTTTTGAAAAAATCAAATTTAACACATTTAATTTTTTATATAACACTTAGAAAGAGGACATGTTCAGCGAATGCTACAAGGAATTATTAAACAGAAAGAAATGTATGTATTTCACTAATTAATTAACTGTGTTACGATATTAAGCAATGACATTTATTATTCTATTATTGGGATGTAAATGTAACCTCAAATATATCATCTTAGTATGAAATACGTAAGTATTTTATCTTAATGGAAGACTTACAGCCTTTCAAGTATTGAAACGCTGTATAATAATATCATTGAATTAGATTAATCACGTGTTTTATTTCCAAATCAATTACAATTAAATGTTAAATATTTTCTTCAGATCCGGTTGTCACACTGTTACCATATATTGAACCTTTCATCTCTGCAACAAAATGGCTTGCGCTCAACTATCTCTACAGAACTCTAATGCAACGTTGCCCTAATTGAATGGCAGACACACTCCTTTGCTCACGTCCGTATAATTAGCACCCAGACATGTAAAAAGAGCTCCTGAACGAAGGGTCTCAAAAAAGTGGTTTCAGATTTAATTGTGTCAATCAGTTGTGACTTAATTGGAAATTTGGAGTTTTAGAAGCAACTGTGCGAAAATTCGGAGTGTTTCACCCACCTGCCGCGAAAATACGAGTAAGTGAAAAACCAAAACATTTCGAGTACGTAATGGTCAAAAGTGAGTACTAATATTATGAACTCACGAGTTTTGCTCTGGCGGGCATAGTATACTAGAAGAATGTTAATGAATATTTATAAAATAGTGGGGAAAATAGCTTGGTAGCACGCTTTTAACCTGAGAAATACAAAAAAAAAAATAAGGGTTTGTTCATATCCTGCCGGGTGCGACCATCTGCAAACTTGGTGATGCCATTTTCGTCAGTAGATGTGCCAAAGCTAAGTCGAAGTTCAACTTGGAATATTTATAGACCACAATATATAATAAAATCCGTACAGAACTTAAAAAATGTCATTATGAGAGATAACTATCAGTCAAAACGCATTACAGTCCCTAGGATACAAGCGGCTTACGCTACGTGGAATGTATAAGGGGCAGTAACTGTGGTCTAACGCGGGTTGACTCACAGAGATATAAAAAATCCGTCAAAAGGGTGCAACTGTCACGGAGAAAAGACGTGTACGAAAACTTTCGATTTTGGGAAAAGTGTTATATTTGGGTACTGGAGAGAGATAGGTGGGCAGACTAACAGACAATATTTTCCAACGGGGAACGACCTAGCAAAAGAAGCGATAAAAAATAACGGTGTTGCCATGCGAACAAAAATAAAAAGGAAAACACTCAGAAACCAATAGTTCAAAGGTGTAGACGAACAAACAGATTAATGGAGGAAGACGAGGAGCAGGGGTGCGATGCAGAGGAAAGCCCAAGCGACCTACCATACAAAGTTAAGGCAATCTACAAAAGGGTAAAGTCAGTTTTGACTGAGGATAACCTCAGTAGGGTTGGTGGTGACACAATACTCAAGTTGAGGGAAGCGGCTGATAAAATGAACGGGTAAGAAACGTTTACGTAAAGGAAGAGAGACTGGAAAGGAGTACGCAGGCTGTTACAGCAGGGGATGGAAGAGACTATACAGAAAAAGTCAGTAGAAATAGAAGGGCGACTTCAGCAAGCGGTAGAGTCACGGTTCACTAGGGTCAGCACGAAAAGTATCTCGGCATGGAGGGTCTACTTAAGGATACGTTAGAAAAACTTCAGGATGTGTTACGGACGGTGAAATGGGTTCATAAATGTAGTAGCAGAGCTACTTGAGCAGAAATTTAGTCAACTAGAGGACAAAATCTTAGGAATAATGACAATTCCAGCACAGCAAGTCGTGTTAGTCGTTGACGAGAGGTTTAACATGTTGACAGAGACTTTCAAAACAGGAATGAATATTGCAGGGAAAATAAACAAAGAACATATAACAGGAACTATAACTAGTCTGGCACAAACGGTAGAGATGACGGTAAAGGATAGGAACGATAAAATATGATGAAGTAACGTACGCGGTAGTGGCCAAGAGGAGGCATGGGGATGGCCGGACAACGGGACATGCTGTGATTATAGAGAATAAGGGAAAATCTACAGTAGGCGAGATAGAGAAAAGGGTAAATAATAAGCTGACAGAAAACGAGATGATAAAGGTGCGTACGAAGCGGTAAACAAGAACAGGAAACATAGTACTAGTATAGGAAGGGGAAAAGACTATAAAGAAAATGACAGCACACGACGAAGACATGTCCATAAGGGAGACACAAAAGAATACCAACCTTGCTTGTGAGAGATATGCCATGGGCCAAGAAGTGAAGTTCATGAACGGGATACGCGAAGAAAATCTGGAGCCTATTCGATGCTACCGGTGCCAGAGATACGGGCATATCAGTCGCACGTGTGAGGAGCAAAGGACACTGCGGGGTAATTGGCTACAATTATGCGGAGTGTCCAAAAAATGAACGAGAGATGTCCAAACTGTTTAAAGGGGGGATAGCGAGTCACACTCTGTAAGGAGTAAAGAGTGTGAGGAATATACGATGACAAGAAAGCGACAAACAGACATAACCATGGTAAATAAAGATAGACGACTCGGAAACGGTGACCCAAAGGCCACAATTACGTTTATATCAGGGATACGAGGGATAACCAGGTCACGGGAATTATTTTCGTACCTGAAATAGGAAAATGTGGACATAGCGTGCATCCCAGAACCGTATCATTTAAGAGGGAGGTCCTGCCATATACCTACACGAACCAGGCACTTACATGAAGAAAACCCCTGGGCAGTACTTTATGTACTTGCAGAAGACATCAAAGTAAAGGTATAAAGGGAACACTGCAGACAATATGCAGACTGTGTTTGCACGCAAACGTCTACAGCTACTACGGACGAAAAATAAGACAAGACTTGCAAAAATTACAGAGCTGCTCGACCAGTACCGAAACAAGAGGACCAATAAAAGGGAAATGTTCGAAAACCTGCTGACACAGCACAAGTTAACTATAGAAAACATTTTTCATAGACATACAGGATGCTTTCGACAATATAAAATGGAATTAGGTGCTACAAGTCTTGGAGAGCATGGGAGTTCCCGGAAAATTAATAGATATTAATTAATAGAGCATCGTACTTTACGGAGTAATACGTTACTGTAACTGGGCAAACACTGTTGGAGGAAAATACAAAGGAGTGTCCACAAGGATCCTGCCTTTCACCACTACTTTGGAATGTATACACTAACGACGCGCTGCAAACCATGAGTGAAAATAACATATTTACGGTCGCTTACGTGGACGATATAAGTCGGACGGTTTTGGGGAAATCCATAAAAGAAATAGAGGAAATGTGACCATGAACGTATGTGCCACGGAACTGAACCGAAAAGGGCTACAAATATCTCCTGTGAAAAGTACTTCGGAAATATGAAAGTAAAACGAAGGTAAGTAAGAAAAATAAAATATTTGGGGCTTATATTGTACGATAAACTGACCTTTTCTGAGCATGTTAAGTGCGTAACAGAAAAAACGAGAAAGCTTCACTACGGCCTTTTACGAGTGGGATTGAATAAGACTAATCTACCTTTAAAGGAACATGTACAGCATTATAAAGGGGGACTCCGACCTCGTATAATACGTTTGCAGTAAGTAAGAGGTTAACAAAAGTGAGAAATATATATGTGGAAAGACACCTGCCTGCAGCGCAAAGATTGTATATACTTCGATTGAGTGTATGTTACAGAACTGAAGTGACCCCGAGTGTGGAAGTATTAATGGGAATACCACCAATAAATTTTCACTTACACAAGTTACGGTATTGGCTACGACGACATGTAGTTAGGATTGATGACAAGACAATAAAACGAGAAGAAAAAAAGTGCAAAAAGAGAAGGATTGGCAAATAACACAAGATATAAAGGACGTAACGTATGCAGAAAGAAACAAGAAGTGGTTTCACCCTAGCAAAGAGGTAATGAAAATATTGACAGGACATGGCAATGCTGGAATAGGACGGGAAAGCAGTGACATGTGTTTATGCGGGCAAGGTACAGAACATAGATACAGATGTCATTTGGACCTGTGACCGTTATAGTGACGCGAGACGGAACCTGATTGTGCATCTCAAACGCGAAGGAGTATGGAAAGTGGAGAAGACTTAATTTCAACGAAGACACGGTTTGAAATATTTTCAGTGTTCGGGGAAGATGTGAGCACTACGGGACGTGATGAAAGAGAAAGGAACTTAATTCCGGAAAGGAAGGAAGGCAGCACACACAGGGGGGGGGTGGACACGTGAACCTCAAGACGTGTGACAAAGGTGCCGTCTCACAATTGACTGAAGAAAACAAGCTCAATAGACAGTGGTTCAATATGTTGCCTTTTGCATTGAATAATAGTTTACTTCTTTTGAGCAGTTTTGTAGCATACGAAATCACACTGGTCAAGTTTCTAAAAGGTTAGATATTAGAATGTTGAACAGAGGTTTGGCTAGCCTGCTCCTGGCGTTAGCTGCGATTGTGAATGAGCTCTCTCTGTTTTTCACTCTAATCTTTCTAATTATTTTTTTTCTAGTTTTTTGTGATTCAGTAGTTGTATTTAGAGTCTAACTTTCATTGTAGTGTAAAATTCATTGTTCTGTGTGAGTGTTAAGTAAAAAAACACTAAAAACATTTCCTAAGGTTTTCAAACCCAACGGACCATATATAATTTCATATTGTTAACAAGTGCTTCATTCAAAGGTGTGATAAAGTTTACGTAAGTACAAACGGAATCATAAATTTAACTTCTTGGTGCATTAAAATTAATTATTTTGCTGTATTTAGATTGTCTGGTGCATATACTATTACATTATTATTAACTTACAAATAACGTACTCTATTGTTGCACTGCTCAAGTTTCGTCGTCGTAAATAGAATAATTCCAATATTTTACCATTTGTTTCGTGATCTTTTTGTAGTTATTCATTACAATCTAACATAATATTGCCTTAGTTATTGT
>NNCF01125824.1:17020-69848 GCA_002313205.1 Laupala kohalensis
TCAATTCTCGGCCCTATACTCTTTTTATTGTATGTGAACGACATGTCATCATCCACATCAGATTGCAAAATGGTTCTTTTTGCTGATGACACTAATTTACTATGTAAACACGCCAATGCTCAAAAAGTTTTGTCTAACCTTTCGACTTGGTTCCATGCAAATCGTCTCATTGTAAACACTGACAAAACAGTGTCTATGTCATTTCACAAGAGTATCAGAAAATCTTTACCCCAGGTTTCTCTTTCTTTAAACGGAACACAATTAAAAACTGTTACGAATACAAAATTCTTAGGTCTCCATATTCAAGACAACCTCAAATGGAATTGTCACATTGACAATCTTAATTCCCAATTAAGCAAATTGTGTTACGCATTCCGAATCTTAGTTAACGCAGTTAGTCCACGTATTTCCCGTTGCGTATATTTTGCAAACGTTTACTCCCATTTACGTTACGGCATTACCTTCTGGGGTAATTCCGGTCAGAGTATTCAAACTTTCAGAATTCAGAAGAGGATAGTTCGGATAATTTGTAAATCTCACCCCCGAAACTCTTGTAAACCTTTATTCAAGGAATTAAATATATTAACACTTCCCTGCATTTATATTTATGAAACAGTCGTGTTTGTTAAGTCCGAATTACTGAAGCACCACCCTTGCTTTATACGAAACAGTCTCGTTCACGAACACTATACACGCAATAGTAGTAATATTCATCGCCCTAGAGTGTCAACCACTCTTTGCCAAAAGGGACCATACCATTCGGGAATCGTTCTATATAATTCCCTGCCCAAGAATATAAAAGATATTATGAAATTGAATATCTTCAAATCCGCGGTTAAAAACTACCTCCTGCACCAGTGCTTCTACACTGTAAAAGAATTTATTGATTTTAACAAAAGTTAAATTCGTCTTGTGCTTTATCACGCCATTGCTGTAGTACTTTTTAAACAACTTATAACAATTTCAAAAACTATTTTCTTGCATGATTGTGTCTTATGGCTCATATTAATTTAGTTTTATGTGTACTCAACATTGGCATGGTTGTGTACATAAATTCTGTAGCCCCATCCTAGCCCGGGTTTTTCTCCGTTTTTCCTTATCGTAAATTTAGTGTTATTTCAATTCTGATGATTTTTAAACACTATACTCAGAATAATCTATAGTTCGATAATAACTTACATGTAATTTTTTGCTTAAAATTACAAACATATTGACATTCTANTATCTTATCTAGGAATTTTTGCTGAATTTTTTGAATCCGCCTCTGCTTTAGGGCCCTTGATCGGAATTGATGGGATGGTACCTTGCTTGCTTCCGGAGAGTAAATTAGTTTTTTTTCCTCCACGTGGTCATACGCAGTTTGTACTGTTTTTGACAATAAATTTATTATTATTCTTGCAAAGTGTAGTTGTAGTGATATTCAAGAGTTGTCTTGTTTTAAAGATGTAATTGTTATTAAAATGTTTGATTTATAAGATTGAAACGAATTTCAAAATCTGTATAATGACACAGTTTGAAATACAAAGAGAGAAAAACAAAAAGTTAGCACCCCTACTTTCTCAAACCAAATTGGAAACATGCTTATAATTACAAGCTAATTTTTAGCTAACATCAAAACTGTTGAGCTCCACCAAGAACCTTTTAAAATAAATTTTGAAAGGCAGGGGTGCTAACAATAATTATAGAGAAATCAAAAACATGTCCATAATTACAAGCTAGGAATTTGAAATATTGGCAGAATGGTACTTTGACATTACACAGGTTATTTTACAAAATTTCAATTTTAGGATATGTATTTTTTCCAATTTTGACAATTTCTATTAAAACTCACTAGCTGATGAAGATACCACCAAGAATTTTATTTTTAAACATTGCTTTTTTAATTTAATAATGCAAGCTGCATTTGCCTTTTGTGATTGACTCACTTACTGAAAGTGGATAGGATCTTGAAATTTTTAAATAAATCTTCAAATTTGTATAACAGATATCACAAAGAAAGGATTTATAAAAAATCTAAATTCGCCATGTCTTATGCATTTCTACACCTCCAATGTAAGGAACCTTCAGTCTACCTTATACCCATACCCTCACAAAAAAAGAAAAATAACCACAAGAAACATGCTTAAATATGTATTTAATTTTTTAATGCTTTTACATCGCAACGATTAACTTCTCTTAGTATACTAATTTTATATATATATATATAGAGTCTAAGAAATATCCCATGGCGTTGTACATTTATACAAATGGAAAGAGCTCAGAAAAAAATTCTACATAAGAATTTTAGTTAGGAATATATTTACTATAATTCTTCATTATAAATAGATTTTACAATAATGTTTTGCATTAACCATTTATGTCTACAAAAAAATTTTGATAAGTAAAAACACTAAAGTATTTCAAATGGTTAATTATTTAACAAAAAAGATAAAAATGAATTTAATCTTTTTTGCAACAGCTTTCAATGATATTAGAGACAAGTTCAAAAATTTTCTTTGTGAAAAGTAAGATTAATTAATTTTACCCTTATGAACAAGAAACCCAGCACTCCACTAAAGGAGAAAAAAATGTATTATGCGAATGCTACTAAATCACAATTACAATATTTACCCTCATGGCATGGATACATTTCTGCTGAAACCGCTGATACAGTCATTGGCGTAATTTCAAATATTCATTGAGGAGTGGGGGGCAAGAACAAAGCACGATAGTTTTCTAAATTTCAAGATTGTGGGGAATTGTCATAAAGCATGAATTTGTCTAACTAAATAGATAAAAGCATAACAAATAATTATTTGCATATTTTCATAATTAGCATTTAAAATACTTTGCACATATTTACTTCATTAGGTAACCATTTAACATAATCTCAATCCTGAAAAAAAAGTGTATTATTTTTGAAATGAAATGACAGACTTGACAAACATGCAACAACCTAGATGCACTTCAAGCCATCTAGGCAATACTTACAAATGATATTTAACTCATAAGCATAAATTTGCTGATTTAATTCATACTACGGGTAAAAAACTATGTTAACAATTATTTCTGGATTTTTCCCATTCGTACCCAAGATATCACAAAAGGCGTTGCTCTTTTAAGAAATAACTAACGTTACTTGAATGACTTGCAGTTTTGTTTAGTTAAAATCCTTGGAGTAAGATCAACCCCTCTGGTGGTAGCATTCTTACTCTTCACCAAGACATCCCAGGTTCCATTCCCGGTGGGACCAGAAAAATTTGTAGCTCTTCACATGCAAGTCCCAGTTCATATAGCTGTGACTACAGAAAAGCGATCCCTCCTCCCTCTATCAATCTCCTGCTAGTATCAATAACTCTATTTATTAGCCACTTCTCCTAATCCTTCTACATGGGCCAAGTTGTTGGCGAACCCAGTTAACCGGCCCACCTACTAACAATTGTCCACCAACCAACCTCCTATTGCTCCATGTAGATAAGCTTCAATTAGCATGCTACATTTCCCATTTACAAATACTACAATGGAAAGTAAGATAAACAGAACAGAATGACCACAATAAATCTACAATTGAACCATTATTCACCAGGTACAGATAACCAATTTATTTCAATCCTAAAGTTGTGGACAACTGTCCCCTGAAATGATAACCCTGGACATGGGTGACGTAAAGTGATGTTCAACTATATTTTGACATTAATTTTAGTCTAGTACCACCATGAAATCAAGATTTCTTTCCTCACAAATTTTCTTCACATGTGTATGGCAAAGGAACACAATATGACAACACTGCACCTGTAAATGTTTGGATGTGCAATGATCCGTTAAAAAGTCACTGAATAAAATAATGAGTTGTTTCTTTTATTATATTTTATTTAAAAACTTCAATACTTCACGAGAAATGTTCCACTATCTAGAAAAAAATTGAATAAGCAAAGTACAATACTTGGAGAAGTAATTTAAATTTGAATGAAAATATAGGCTGATGTACTGTAAATTGCTATGGAATGAATTTAAGCTTAATCCATGTCCCCACCCATTTAAAGATATTCATACATCATAAAACTTGTGGATGGTCACCATAGCAATAGTCAAATCAATTTCTTTAGAAGAGAGGAATTCATAATGAAATAAAACAAAAGGACAATTTTTTTTACAAGAAATATGCAATTTACATTTTATCCTCATGAATTGAAGAAACTAAAGCCAGTAGCTAAAAGACAACAGTTATTTTTATTTTACACATTCATAATAAATTCAACAATTTTAAAATAAATAATGCATGTAATAATCTATGACAGTTGAAAATGCAGCAAATCCTGCAGCACCTAATGCAGCTGCCTTCCATCCCGCTGTAAAGAAACAGACAAAAAACATTACAAGCAAAAGTAATGTCTATGGCAAGAGATAAGGAAGCAGTACCATAAATAAGAGGTGAATACAAGAGAAATCATTATCAAAACGATCACTAACCAATAATTTAAATACATTAAAACTAAAGTAGCTCAAGAAAACATTAATCAGAATTATCAAGTAGGGAGGGAAAATTTTGAAAGCAAATTCAGTCTGTAATGAGGAAGAAGATACACAATAATAAATTACATGTTTTCCAATCATGTTAAAAATTTACCTCTTAATCCAATAAGACCACCACTAATTCCACCAGCATATGTTCCATTCCTCCAGTCACTTTTCCCTCTATGCTGTAAAGATTACAAGGAAAGAGATTGTTTCTTCAGTCATTTCACACAAAAAGTTTCAAAAGCAAGGAACATACCGCTTCGATGGTACATTCAACAGCAGAAAAAAGGGCACCAATGAGAGCAAAGTTTTTTGCATAACTAAGGGTAGTTCCCTTCATTTCCAGGAAAATTTCCTTTGCAGTAGGTGGCTTAGCATCAGGTAATGGCACAGTGGGATTAACACTAGAAGAAAACAACCCCAATACTGCCCCAAGTACATAACCTAAAATTTCATAAAAAACAAGTTTATATACCTTGCATCATCTACTATATTTCTCTTAATTATTCAGATACATAATGCAAAACAAATACCCACCCGCTGCACAACTCATTCCAGTTTTAAAAGCACAGCTTTCAAAAAAACTTTCTATCATTTTCTCTTCATTTGTTTTGATTTTCACTGGACCCATCATTCTGGGAATAATTATATCTTCTCTATATCTATTATTATTACCGACCAAATACAACGCAATTTTATCCCAATCCTCATTAGTAAAAAATACCCGAGAACGTTTTTCCCGGTCAGTCGTCGCGCCAGCCATCATCACGTAACCTCGCGTACTCTTATGAAATCACTATAATCGGAAAACGTTGTCTGAATGACACATACACATTCTATTTCAATAAATAGATAATTTTTTGGGTAGTTTTTGACACTGTTTTACTGATTTATTTTGACAAATGGACATCAGACACATGAAGTGTTTGTTATTCCCAACCTCAAAGCAGAACAGAAGCAGAATAAGCAATCCGGACTGGAGAGAAAAAAAAAGGCTTTCTTGACGAATCCTAATTCATAGTTTTTTCATACAAGAGTTTGAAGTTGTCGCTTCCACGTTAAAAAGGTTTGTTTAATCAACTGTGACCACTTCAATGGGTACGGTATTAGTCTGGAAGAAGTACAAGACGTTCCCAATATATAATCCGAACTCATCACAGTCCGTCACTGTCAAGCAGTTTGCTCGTCTAGGGCCAGTCTAGGGCCACAGACTACTCTAGGGCCTACTTATCGAACACTGTGAACATCCACTGGATCATGTTACGAGAAAAAAATGAGCCCTCGATTTTCAAGTTACGTAGTTGCAGTACTGAACTGACGAATATTAACATAGTAATTAAAACCAAACTAATTGTGAAGTTTCTTTTAATTAGTAATTTATTAAAAACTAATAATTTACAATAATTAAACTTAATTTATCGGTTTCTATCTTATTACTAAATGCCCTCAAGTTGTCCGAAAATTAAATTAACAATCAATCGTCTCACAATTCACTTGCTAGGGTCCCCATAATAAGAAAATTTTCCACATTTCTCAGGATTGCTTCTAGATTTACTCAGGCGTGCTAATTTTTATGCTACGATATTAACTTGAATGCAACATACAACCCTTCCTCATGGCTCAAGTCCTTTTCTCTGATCTCCTCAAAATGAAAGATTTCTTGTTCATGATTGATGTGGAACACCACAGTATTACATATTGAGACTTGATTTGTTTTATTTCCAATTTAAATATAATTTTAATTCATAATCTACCTGCTTGAAGCATAAATCTTCTATTGTGTGCATACAAGCACTTTTCAAGTAGTTTTGCTTTCTGATATCCCCCTAAACATACTTCTGATGAGATTGCTTAGAAAATGAAGATTTAATTAAGTAGCCCATCATCTCATCACAAATAATTTATTACAAATATTTGTACATTTCATTTTAACCAGTTTTTAATAAATAATAGAGTGAAAAACAAACAACTTTCTGAATTGATTAATTGAAATCTCCCACAACTAACATTGAGACCATGCGTGTATTTTAAGATATACTTGCACAGTCCAGGAAAATTCTTATTCAACTCGGTGCATCTGGATAGGGTTTCAAAAAACGTGTGCAACAAAATTTAGCACAAACACATTTTTCTAATTTTCTTAAATCTTCTAAATTTATTTTTCTTTTTGATCTAGATTTTTCAATTTCTTTTAAAAATTTTCATTTAAACTAAAAAAAATTATTACAGTAGGAAAAAAAAAATTATGAAAGGGATTATCCTGGCATGAAGACATATTTTTAATAAGTCTTGATGTTACATTTTATTATTTATCATATGTAATTCTTTTTGTTTTCACTTTCTTTATTTTTATTGACTCACTTGCCCCACCAAGGGTTATTCCCCAAGACAAGTTCTAAAGATGCCAATCTCTCAGACATAAAAAACAATTGTCATTCACAAAATAATGCTTTCTTATGGGGAAACATTAAAGTGACTTCTTATGGTTTTGATTTATCTATGAATTTTTGATCCACTCTTTGGTAACAGTAAAATTACACACAGTGAAGTGTACATAATATAGTATATTACATTAAATTATATTTTTTTCACTATTTCACTATAACATTCTCGACCAGAAGTTAAATTAAAGTGAATTATATGAAGAAAAAAACAACACTTAATGACATGATTACTATATTTGATGGGATATTCAAATCAACTCTTCAGGTAAGAGACTTGTGAACTTCATATACTATTGCTATATTAAAAAACATTTTGGATTTCGGTTCATTGATGATTTTATTCTTCAGGCTTGATCATTGGTTAGAAACTTATGAAAATATAGCTTGGAATAAACCTAGGTAAGAAATATAAAGCCTTTAAAATATTTTTGAGATGAAACTTTAAATATAATTAGAAATCAAAATTTGAATGCATCAAAAAGAAAAGCACATGAATTGAGGCAGATATAATAATATAAACAGATTACCTAAGTTTTATGCAAACTATTTAATTTAAAAAAAAAGAAGATAAATTCACTACGTCACAATTTATATAAAAACCACTTAAAATGTACATAAAGCTTTGTTTTCTTATCTAATGTGAGACATCTTCAGATGTGCTAGTTCAATACTACAGAGTGACTGTTTCAAACTAGTAGACTGGGATAACAGTGACTTATTCAACTCTGTCCATCTGGAAACTGTTTCAAAAAAATGTGTGCAACAAAATTTAGCACAAACACATTTTTCTAATTTTTTTTCTTCAAAATTCTAAAAGTGGCAGACTTTCACATTTTACATTAGTTCTGCTAATTAATAAGTACATACCATTTTACTTTGTTTTCATTCTAATTTCCTGGCTAAACTTTCAATATTTTTTTAAAGTTATCACAGGACATTTTTAATATTTCATTAACTTCTGTGTAACCATGTGAGTTTACTGAAGAACCATAATGTTAATTTAATTTTTTCTACCACTAATAAAAAACATTCAAAATGTATACTAGACAATTACCTTTCTGATTTACTGTATTTTGAAAGCATTTAGATTGAGGCTTCCCTGAACTTGTGACATACAGCATGACCACATGTTACAGCTCAGTATTTTAAAGTAATGTTTTATTTCGCAAAAGATTAAATCTTGAACTTGGTAATAAGAATGCACAGTAAATGTTGGGAAGAGGGCATGAAGATTAGAAAGACAGACATGCCGGTTTCTTCGGTAACAGGATAACAAATCAGACACTTTGGCGTGAAGATTCAGCTGCGCCTTAAGTTGAGAGAAAATATCTCTTAACAGGATTTGTATTTCTTGGAAAAAGACATGGAAATTGGGAAAATGTGTACACACACAGTAACAAGTTCACTGCCCCTTTTCCTCAGAAAAAGCTGCATAAATCTTGTTACTTAGGACAGTTGTTCTACAAATCTTGATTAAGGTCTAGAAAATTTATAAAATTACTCACGCACTCTTTCATAAATAATTTCTCAGCACATCTTTTCAAACCAATGCAAATAATTTGGAGAAGGATAATAAAATATTTTGTTCTTTCTAACTAGGAGTGGTTCTTGTAGCAGTAACGTTTACTGAAAATGAGTTATAGTCTTATTCCCATTGTGTCTTGAGTGAACTAAGGTTGGAGATGAGTAAAAGAGATTGGGAAGAAAGTAAAATGTAAGAAATTTTTCACACAGGTCAACAATGGTGAAATACCCCAGATACAATCCAGAATTTCCCAACACACACACACGCTATGTATGGGTGAGCCGTGGTGTAGTGCCTAGGGTACTCGTCTTCTATTTCTGGTGATGCTGGTTCAAACCCTGTCCGATCCAAGTACAATTCGCGATGGTGGACAAAGTAATGTTTGCGGCAGGTTTTCTCTGGATTCTCCCGTTTCCCCTGCAGCCTATCATTCCACCACAACATTCACTCATCATCATTCACCAACCTCTGTGGTTTACAACCGTAGTTGTAACTCGGAGCTTGCTCCATACAAGGTAGAATGCCTTTGAAAGTCAAATTGACTAAAGTGGTCCAATGAGGCCGTAAAAGCATAATAATAATAAATATATATAAAAGTTTTTTCATACACTATGTCAAAGAGACAATTTCTTGTGACAACATATCAATTAGATACAATTCTCTGTTACTACTTACAACTGGGAAATATCATTCATTAGGTCAGTAAACAGCTTAAACTTTGCAGGAAATTAAATATCACACATTGACGATTCCTTTTTGTTTTAAATGTAAAATGTGAAGAAGGATAAACAATAAACACACAAAAACAACCTATAGGAAATATAATTCTATTGTGAAAGATGTTTTATGTACAATAAACTAGAACTATAGAAGGCATCACATTTACATAGATATTTAGACAGAAATTTTACCCCCCAAAATACATAATAGATGCAAAGCAATTTACATACACAGAAATGTTTGCACAGACTTAGCACATATAAGACATAATGAATTCAATAACTGATTTTGTTCTTAAAATATTAAAAAAACTATCTAATGCTAAAAAAATTATATGCAAAAATAATTAATGAATGTATATGAGCACTCAATCCTGCTTGAAGAAATCACTTAAGAACACTGCAGGGCAATGATGCTTTATCAAGAGAGTTGAAATAAGGATGATTCACAGCATTTTTTGCAGATATCCGAGCTGCAGGATCATATTGCAACATTTTCTGAAAATAAAAAAATTGCAGGTAGTTAACTAAAACCAAGCAAAGAAAATACCAGGACAGAACAGGAACAGTCCATGCAGAGTGGACAATAACTATGGTCTCAACACTAGCTGATGTTGCTCCTTTCAAATAGGTGAAACATTGGTCACGCTCACAAAAATTATGTAGGAGTTGATCAACCAGCTTCTATTATGCTATACAACACTTACATGGAAGGAGTTGATTGATTGTATCGAAATATTTCATCGTACAGAATACAAATCGGCAACAAAATATGGTACTTTCCTACATTTTAAGTGTTTTAATGATTGAACACTTGGCTGATTCACTGAATGATTCCAAAAGGCAGCGTTTTTATTGACTTCTGTGGTTATATTAAGTATGTAGTTTGTTGCTAAGAAGCAAAATGTAGCTCTAAAGTGCTCCTGGATAACCTAGTGCAAATTGTGCAAATAGGACATCTCAAGATGTGCACTACAGAGGTAATCATTATGTGCTAACGTCTACAACGTGCATGTCGTGACAATGCAGCAAGAGCTGTCAAGTTGGCTGCCAGGTATTGTGTAAAGCTTTCCACACAAAACCTCAATATTCTTAAAAAAAGAAAAAAACAAAGATTTGCAGATTTTCTTTCATTTCACTTTTGTTGAGTATACATTTTTCACTTTCTTTTTGTCATCATATGAATATTACTTTTTATGTTTAACTCTATTTTACAAGACATGTTTTGATAGTGTTATGTTCCCCTCTCTGGGATTTATATTTGGAATAATATTTAAAACTTTCAGCTCTGATTTAACACGCAGTCACATGATTGATTCAATAATTGATATATTCAATAGGTTACTCTCAATTGATGTGTACCTTGTCAATAATGGACAAGAATCGACCAGGTAAATCTAACTTTGGATCAATGTCCTACTTGGTAAGGAAGCAAGGCTGAATCAAATAGTTAACAAGTAAATATGATTTAATGGAATATGAACGTAGTTGAAAATTAAATTAATACAATTAATATATACTACACTTGAAGAATGTACTTGTTGCCTATACATGGATTTGGATTGAATTAATACAGCTAAAGTTACTCTTGAAGAGAGTGCTTATTCAGAATACATAACATAGAAAGAATTTAATATACAAGTCGTAACGGGGAGGACGTGCTGAAGCTAAGTCCTCTCCGGAGAGAAGCCAGGCTTACTCTAACTTGCCCTCTGCCTTGCTTGGCTGTGATATCTCTGACATCCAAGATGGCATCTAGGCGATTATGAGCCAACCCAGTTACTTTATTATGGGAATGAACAGTTGTTCGAATCCCATTGGTGGTTTTAAATCAGTGGGAACTGGTTGGCTCATAACCTCTCGAAGATGCCTTTTGCGTATGGCTGAGTCATGGTTTTCCGGCTGATTAACTCTTTGTTTAATAGATCTATTTGTGACACACTTAAATAATTGGGATAGTAACAATAGAAAACATAATGATATACTAATGTATAGTTTAAATACTAAGAAATAAAACTATACATTTGTAAACACACATTTAAAATCTTTTTTTTAGTATACGAACATCAAAGAAAGTTTTTATTGTCAGCTAGTTTTAAAATACAATGTTAGCTACTTTTTATAATATTCTACTCACTAATTAACAATTCTCACTAATGCTGAATTATATATATAATTTATAATAATATATAATTTTTGTATGGTATTTACACTATATCAACATATGATGTAGAACATGGGAAGAAGTGGTGGGAGTTGGTTTCTGGTTTACATATGTATGTGTAAATACCATACAAAAATTCACATACTTTTTCCAAACCGTTGAGTCTCTAGAATCTTCCCAAAGATATGGAAAGAAAACAATATAATAGCCAATATTTTTAGTACTGATATCCCAGATCTCAGATCACTGAAGTTTATGTATGCTGATAGTCTAGAAATCGCCCAACAAGGTAGCATCTTTCAAGAAATAGTGTTGATTAAACAGAGACTAACACCTGTTGTAATGATAGTAAGAAATATGCCACTTGAAGGTGAAAGCATTGAAAATCATACACACCATATTTCACCTTAGCAACAAAGTGGTAAATATAGAATTAGAGATGTCCACACCTGGACAAAAAATTTTGTTTGAAAAAAACACTGAAGAGCCTTGGTGTGTAATGTGATTGCAGGGCAATACCTGAAATATCTCCAAGACATACAATAAAAAAAACACAGAAGGAATATAACAAGCCAACTAGCTGGTAAAGCGTGGAGGAGCAATGTTTCAACCCTCCACACAACTTGAAAAGAACTATTGTAAACAGCAGTATCATTCTCGGTGAGGAATCCTCTCTACTTCTCACTCATTAGCATAGCAAAGGAACGTACAAAAATTTCCAGTGGGGAAGGATCAAATTATTAACCTTTATATATTGTTTCTCTTTTCCAATCACATGAATGTATTCAAACTATTCTCAATTAAAATATTTTTGTCTCCAACTATACTGATTCTACATTTGATAATAGGCAATCGTACAAGAATGAAGAAACTTTTAATTAAAACCCCACAATTTATCACAAAACTCATGCAAGCAAATCCACGATTATTCATTTAGTATTAAATATATTAAAGACTCAATCAACTGCAATAATGCAAAAGTCAATTTACCTGGAGAGGTTGAAGAAATATTCATCTACGTTGCACGAGTAAAAAACAACACAACTCACCTGAAGCAAATCCAGACCTTCCTCATCCATGTCACCAACATTATTTGCCAGAGTGTTTTGAGTCCAGCTAGGAAACGACGACTTGTAATCGGGTAACTTGCTCACTCCAGGCCATATTTCTTCAGTGGGAGTTCTTAAAGTCCTAAAAAGATATAGAAATTTTAAACCAAACAAAACAATGTGGACCATGATAGGAATTAGTGAAGGGAAGTAATTAGTATCATCTGTAAAGCAAGCAGTAAAATTAAGTTTGCAATCAACTGTATATTATAACTCACCTGAAAATACGAAACAATTGATCAATTTCCGAATCACCTTGAAACAATGGTTTTCTGGTGACCATTTCAGCAAATATGCATCCAATGGACCAGATGTCAATTGGACATGAATAGCGATTAGATCCCAGGAGAATTTCAGGAGCTCTATACCATAGAGTAACAACCTACAAATAGTTTCCATAATAATTTCACAGAATGAGGGTAAACAAAATCACAGGTAAAAAAATAACGAGAAATGAATAACAAAATCAGTCTCAATGAAGATATCTTGTACTCTATAATCAACTGTTATAAAGCAATATAATTGAAATGGAACTAATTCTACAGAAAACAAAGGAAACCAAAAACCTTTCAAAAGAAATTAAATTTTATTCAGTCAAATCAAGTTACTACAATAACTATATTAGTTACCAAATCATGTATTTGAATTTAGTTTTATTGCCTCAAATTTTGATTGTGAATAAGTATTTGTGACCTTGTGTGTTAAAGAAGGATCACTAATGTCTGTAATTGTAAAAACCAATAAACTACACAGTTCAAAAGATATTCACCCACATCATAAAATTCAGCCCAGTGAGTAAAGGTGAAAAGAAATCAGCACAGGAAATTTTACAGAAAGTAAGGTAGTATTTTTTTTACCTTATCTTTTTTCATGCTATATTTTCATTAAATTGATTGAATGTTCTTAATTGTAAATAATCAGAATAAGTCACTCTTCTACCAGACAAGATAATACCTACTCAAAGAACAAAGTGATATAATTCATTTTATTTCCTCATAAATTGTGGAACAAAACGTTTGCCTAAAAATACTATTTGGTTCATAGCAAAAAAAGTTTCCCAACAACCCCTGAAATGGAGGATGAAAATTAAATTCTCTTAAAGACAATTATCAACAGACCCTGGATGTTTATATTTTTTGTCTTCATACTTTTTCCTTGGAAAATTTAAGTTAAGCATGATTTTATGTACAGTGATTATATGACCCGAGAAAATCGAATAATTTTGAAGTCATATTTTTGGCTTTCCTAAGGTCATTTGTCATATCCTTGTAACATTTCATATTACTGTCATATTTTCCCATGAATTTTTGTATTTGCCATATTTTTATTTTTTAAATTATATTTTCACATTTCTGCTTGGAGTCGTCTCACAAAAGGATTTTTCACATTTCCTAATTATTGTCAGTAATCATATAATGATCCTTCTTAGAAATATGTATTTCTGTGAATTAGAAGGGTTAGCTGTATAGAAAGAGAACAGACAATGTAGGATGACCATTGCTAGGTTCGGTGCCAAGGTCAAGTGCTTGTATAAGTAATTTCAGCAGGCAGAAGTGTCATCATAGCGGTGCCAAAGGGGGAGTGATGATCGAAAGGTACAATAAACCCTCAGTTACTGCACAGATTTCACAGTGTGAACACCATGTCTAAAACTAACAAAAATAAGTGAAAATTTATGAGTATTTGTACCGAAGAATGGAGATAAAACATTTCAGTTTAGATGACACTATTCTGTTCTGTAAGCTCTTCAAAATTAACATAGAAGCTAAACAGCAATTTAATGTTCAACAACACTGCAGTACACCAAAGCAAAAATAAAATTGACTCAAAATGTTACATCACAGAATGGACAACAGCTCCTGTTCCAGACAATTTCATCACAGTCTTCTCACAAGTCACAAGCAAAACTTCATATTTTAACAAGGATTTGTGTACAATGATGACCCCTGCTGTTATACCGCTGGAAAAGGTTGATGATCAACACTTCAGCAATTTTTTTCAGAAATACACTAATAAGCACAGTACCAATGCAACCAAACTTTGCAAGAACTACGTACGTGACTACCTGTTTCAAAGAAGTTTAATGTTTCTGTACATCTCGGCTAGAGTGCCATCAAGTAAATTGTTTATAAAATTATGAGAATCTTTTATTGTTTATAATACAGGTAATTGTTTTATAAGCTACATTTAGTGATGTTTTTTAGTTAACACAGTGTTTAAATCATTACAATTTTTGCAAGTGAAATTCTAGGGAAAAATTCAAGAGAGAAATAATGTTTAATGCTAAGTAAGCAATATTTATGAAACTTCTTTGACATGGACATTTAAGTTTCTCATAATAACATGACTTCAAATTGTTATATTTTTGTTTTTCTGATAAAAGAATCTCTTCATAGATGAAAACTCAAAACACAGATTACAGCATTTTCAGAGACCCTCATTTTCTAACTCTCATTTGGTACCACAGAAAGTGAATTTATTCTATTCCTATTCACCAATGGCAGTGAAGAATAAATCTCAAGACAGCTTATGAAGTATCATCTATTACTTATTATACTAACCTCATGTGTATACACCCGGACAGGAATTCCAAAAGCTCGACCAAGACCAAAGTCCGCAACCTTAATGGTACCATTCTTCCCAATAAGTAAATTTTGTGGTTTCAAATCTCTATGAAGAATCCTTCGTTGATGGCAAAATAGGATTGCCTGAGTGATCTAAGAATAAGAATAACACAAAAAATTGAAACTATTTTAGCAACTAAAATAGCAATAAGTAAAGATCCAAATGTAAGGATATAAGAAACATCAACCAACAAAAAGATAGAAAACTAAATTTACAAAGAAACATAATCTAAAGTGGACCTTTATTTCTTTTTTCAAAAACAGTAATTTACGTAAATAAAAGAAAATATTCAATAGTAGAGTTAGTTGTTTTGTTTTTTGGGGGGGCTTTACGGCTCATTGACATCAAAAATCATTGGAGCCCTAAAAACTTGTACAGGTAGGGAAAATGCAATTACGCACTAAGGAGAGCCAACATGACTCTCCCCACGTGTGGGACTCGCCGAATGACTCAACCATACCCACTAAAAACCCTTCTGAATTACAACATACCAAAACATATCTCAAAACATTGTGGACAAAAAATGAGGGGGGGGGGACAAAAATGAGGAAAATNAAATTCACTTATTCTCACCAAATCTGACATTTTGTTTGAAACAACGCCGGAAAATAACTGGTGCACCTCCAGATAAAGCAGTGAAAATTCTTTTTGTGGGGCTTTACGGCTCATGAACATCTAGGTCATTAGAACCCTAAAATTCTGTACAGGTAAGGAAAAAGCAGTTACGCACTAAGGAGAGCCAACATGACTCTTTTCGCGTGTGGGACTCAACCATACCCACTAAAATCCCTCCTGAATTAGAACATATCAAAACATATCTCAAAACATATATCATTACATCAAAACATTGCAACGAGGAAAATGAAAGATACCCTAGTCCTAATAGCGTCGAGATCGAAAAGAACAAGAGGTGACCAAGGAAGGTCAGGAAAGAGAAAGGAAGGACAAGCACAAGAAAGTGGAATAGAGTTAGTTCTGGAGGAAAAGACTTGAAATCACATTTAGAGACGCATCACAAAGAAAATTAACCATTAATACATTTTTTTTGTAAAGATAATAATAATCAACTTGAAAGTACAGAAAACTAATGTTTATCAATTCAAAGTTGTGTGTGCATGCATCCTAGTAAAAACAAATACATTTTGAAGCATATACATATTGATTTGTGCCTCCCTTCTGCCATTTATTTGATTATCTGCAGAATTTGATAATCCATGGTGGTATTACCTCCTAATTCTACAGATAATCTGGACACCATACTAGAGAAATCACATAAAGGCGAGAGCATTTTCTATCTTGGGTAGAAATTACTTAATATTACAACTACTAATAATGATACTATTGATAACTCATAATTAGCAAGCGTGGATTAAATTGAAATAAAATAAATTTAAAAAATCACACAAATTGCTAAAGTATGTTTCAGAGAGCACATAAAGAAAATGTCAGAATACCAAGTCTCAGAGAAGTTCTTGTAAAACAATAAAAGTAACAAAAAAATTGGTTTAAACCATGGTAAAATAGTTCAGCGCTAGGACACACTTAGAGAACCACTTGATTATGGCATGAAGTCAAATCCCAATAGCAATCCAAAAATACTTTTTATCTTCAAGGTTTATACATTTACAAGTTGTCTTGTATCTCTTGGTAAACAAGTGTAAGTACATCATACACTTACATGCTGTTCAGCATCAAATACTAAGTGACAGTGACTGACTGACTGACTGACTGGATGAGATTCATACAAGAAATGTACAAGTATCATATAAAGGAATGCTATCACAAACCATAAATACAGCAAGATGAGTGATATATGAATTTTTTTCTCCATCACTCCCTTTGGTTATGAATGATCTCAAGAAATGAGGTAAATTATAACACAAATGTGGAATTATATCATTCGAACTTGAAACTAGTCAAGAAGAAGAGAAGGAGGAGGAGGAAGAAGGAAGAAGAGAAGGAGGAGGAAGAAGAAGGAAGAAGAGAAGGAGGAGGAAGAAGAAGGAAGAAGAAGGAAGAAGAGAAGGAGGAGGAAGAAGAAGGAAGAAGAGAAGAAGGAGGAAGAAGAAGGAAGAAGAGAAGGAGGAGGAGGAAGAAGAGAAGAAGGAGGAAGAAGAAGAGAAGGAGGAGGAAGAAGAAGAGAAGGAGGAGGAAGAAGAAGAGAAGGAGGAGGAAGAAGAAGAGAAGAAGGAGGAAGAAGAAGAGCAGGAGGAGGAGGAAGAAGAAGAGCAGGAGGAGGAGAAAGAAGAAGAAGAGCAGGAGGAGGAAGAAGAAGAGAAGGAGGAAGATGAAGAACAAACAAGATGATGAAACCATGGGATCACAAGAAATTGGGGAGCCAATTCCAATTTACTTCGATAACTTTTGCCAGAGTCAAATGAGGGGCTACAAGACTATACATCTCATAGTATACAAATTACAATGCTGTATTGCCATTCCATTAATGAGATCTCAACACTCAATACAGGTTTTGTAACACTAATTACAATTTCCAAAAACCTAAATTACAGTCTTCCTAGATTCATACGGCTCAAGATAGTGAGATATGCAATAAAGGCTATACACTACAGAAACTATGACTTATTCATACATAGTTCTTTCCTCTTTTAAAGTATGAAAATAAAAAATTATAAAGAAACTAATATCAGCATGTCCTTTATTAGAAAACTGGTATTATTTCCTGAACAACCTTTGATTTAAGTAAAATTATTTATGCTATCTAGCAAATAAAAATTTTAATTTTTTTTTTGGAATATTTAAAATCCTTCTTAATATTAAAAACATGTTTTGTCAACCGGTTTGTGACTTCATCAGGTAATTCTCAGTAATGTCAATATATATACCATATAATGTCAATATATACTTTGATACATTAGTTCCACATACATTCCATCACTTAGTAAACAATAATGAGTCAGAAACTTGTCAATAATAAGTTTAAAAAATCTACCAAAACAGTTGTATTTATAAATTCAATGAACATCAAAATGGAACAAGAAATTAACTCGCACAAAACTATTTAGCAATATTTGGCAAGTGGAAAGAAAAGTAATAACACGCACAAAGAAAAGTCTCAAATTTTTTAAACACCAAGAGAGATCAATATATAAAAAACATGAATACCTGATATAGATAAGACTTTACTGTTTTTTTATCCATCATATTTCCTGCTCCAAGAGAATCCATATACTTCTTCAAATCCATGCTTAGGAATTCAAATATAAGGTATAATCTAGATTCCTCCATTATGACGTCTTCAAGACTGTAACACATTGTGATTATTACTATATCACCACAATTTATCCAAGATAAGCAAACCTTAAAAAATTTCTATTCACATTTTCCTCAGGATACAATTTTTAGAAATTAAAACAACATTCAGCTGGCCAGATACTAGCAATTTTTTTTTTTTCACTCTTACTGTGTCCAAGATGAATTATTTTATAATTCTTTTTTTTTTCAGTCATCTGAGATATTGGCAACTCATAATATAATATATTTATATAAAAAATTACAACTCTTAATAGGTAAATTAAAATACACTACAAATGCGATGGAAAATTACTGCACATGAACGTTTCTTTACAATGGATATATTTCATGATAAGAACTTGCAATATTAAGGAAATTTAATGAAATCAAAAGTTCTATATTGTAAGTATTGCTAATAATGTATCACTTACAATGAAGATTTCAAAGAGTAAAATTATTCCTATTGGATAGTTGTTAGTGTGTGCAAATTTTAAAAACATGCAATCGACTAACTTAATTTGTATACTAATTAGCATGAGTGCATGAAGTAATGAGTAATCAGCAAGTGTCATTGTCAGTTTAATCCGAGATGAAGCGTATCTCCACAATTATTAACTGTCTTATTCTCATATTGTTTTGGGAACAAAATTTTGAGAAACAAATTTACATTAATGAAATAGAAAAATTAACATTTTATAGAAAAATAATATTATTATTTTCTGAGCATATAGCTTTCTACATGCGCTAAAATTATAACTTTTCACAAACTTCAGAGACTAAATTTTTGAAAAAATATCATTCTAATTATTGAACATGCACTGCACGTATTATTTTTGAATACATTGCTTGTACATGAAGTTATTTTCTATAATAAAGCAACTGGATGAATAATATTGACCTAAGAATCTGATTAAGATGCAATGTTATGTGAGACAATATTCACATAAAATACTGCTTGAATAGTAGTGTTGAGTGAATATGTGAATATGAATTTTACATCAAATATTGTATTAAAACAATTTGGGTGTTCCATGTGTTGAAAAATACTACAATAGTCTTTATGAGACATTTAAATACACTTATTGTGCTATATAAATTGTCCTAACACTATTTTATAAGTCAAAATTTATTGTTCATACCTTCTATTGTTTTTATTATGAAAATGAAAGAAACTTTCTCTCAGTTGACATTCAACCTGACTTTCAGTGCACTCATTTTTTGAGATAGTCTGTTACAATCTACCGCTCTAAAGAATTTCATATCTAATTGATCTATGTGTAAAATTAATAATTGAAAAACAAAAGGATAAAAGACAAAAATATTTGGATTTCTACTTCATCAATGATTTGTAAATATTAATTTCCTAAGCCATTTTTTAAAACATGTCAAAGTCTGTATATTCCAAGTTTTCTCTCTCCAATTAAGGAAGAGTCGAGTATGAGTCAACTGACTCCTAGTTTCTTATGCAACGAAGAAAAACACTGATCCAAATACTAAAGTAAAGGAAACAGTCTAGGATAAAATGTTTTTGAGGAAAAAGTAATGTAAGGATATGCCATTCCTCATAACCACCATTCTCTAACACTTTCATAATTTGGTTAAATCTTTACACATGCATCCTCATTCCTGACTTATCTTTTACATAAGACACAGAACCCTACTAAACTAATTCCTACCTCTTATATCTTTAACTAACCTTTTTCAAGTGAGTTAGTTGGGTTTAATGGCATTTCAACAACTAAGGTCAATGATGCCCACAAACAACTTTTGGAATATGACCAAGTACCCTGAGCATTTATGTCATTAAGTTAATAAATGGACTTTCCTACCGCTAAGCATGATATCACAATTTAAAAAATTGATGACAAAAACCAAAATAGATGTCAAGCCACACAAACATTTCATACTTGATAATTGTTAGTATTGTCTTCAGCCAAATACACAAATAAATTAGTTTTAATAGATCAATACAAAATTCACAAGTAAATTTCAACAGTCATTGACACAAATCTGCCACACCTAAGGACAGATTACATATCCAGTCAAGTAAAACACAAAATTTATTAACACAGAAATTTTATGATCTAGTCATTGTTGCAATTAAAAATAAACTAAAAAAGTAGTACATAATAAAAACAAATAACTTACATATTTGATTCACCTTTCAAATAAAAATACACTCTACTTATCTCATAATAGGCAGAGCAATTATGTTTACCTTACTATATTGGGGTGTTGTAACTCTTTGAGTAATGAAATTTCTCTTATAGCAGTTGCTGGAATTCCTTCATCGTCGTTCTCAATTCGTATTTTCTTCATTGCAACTATCTGTCCAGTTTTTTTATGCCTACCTTTGTAAACCACACCATACGTTCCTGCCAAAAGACGTGTAAAATCGTTACTATCTTTGGTTTCGGATCAACTAAAATCATAAACAGGTGCTGTTCAACAAACCTTCTCCAAGTTTCTCAATTTTCAAAAAGTCATCCATATTTTAAAACGTTCCAAAGTCAAAATTCATTAAATATATTTCAACGATACGAGTGCACCCAACACAAAGCGTCAACGCCGCCCAACGATCTACAAAGTAACATTAAAGTAAGAATATTAACTCAAATAACAATTAGACTATTGTAAGTGTTCTACTACATATCCAAGGTTTATCATCTAAGGTTTATCAAGGTTACTCACCTAAAAAACTACAGTTCCAAAACCTATTCCATACATGCACATATCTACATACAGCACCGCAGCACCAAAACTCGACTTGAACTGCAACGCCTAATTCAAATCAACCATTAGGTTTTCTTAACAGCAAGGAAGTTCCATATCGCAGAACTTGGCCAATGAGTGATCAACTAAGAGAAAACAGGTGTGTCATCTTCGAAAATTAAACACATCCTTACAAATATATTTGCATAGCTTCAAATCATGAGAGAACAATCAAATTACCTATTGAATACTTGGGAAATATGGCGGTCCGCTTCTCTCAGCAGTATCATTCTCTAGTTATAATTTGATAGTAGGGTCTCAGAGGTGAACATAAACTTCCAAGTAGAATCTCAGAGTTTTATATTTCACTCACACACTTTTTTAATGATTGACGTGATAAATCGGGACATAGCTATCTTCTACGCAGTTGAATCTATGATCTTTTATCTACATTTATACGTATACGAACGCAAGACGATGACTCATTCTTTATTTTTGCTCGAAATTCTTACTGAAATAGTAAGCTTTAAATCAGTTTAAAAACATTTGGATAAAAATACATTGCTTCGTACTTTTCTTAGTCTAGTTATAATTTGATAGCAGGGTCTCAGAGGTGAACGTAAACTTCCAAGTAGAATCTCAGAGTTTTATATTTCACTCACACACTTTTTTAATGATTGACGTGATAAATCGGGACATAGCTATCTTCTACGCAGTTGAATCTATGATCTTTTATCTACATTTATACGTATACGAACGCAAGACGATGACTCATTCTTTATTTTTGCTCGAAATTCTTACTGAAATAGAAAGCTTTAAAACAGTTTAAAAACATTTGCATAAAAATGCATTGCTTCGTACTTATTTTATATTTTAACTTAAGATAAACAACTCAAGATTTAAACTAAAGAAACGTACGTTATTACAAAGATATAATTATTACGGAATCACGAGTTACGTCACGCTCTAATAAAAGTCTTGACCTAGTATGCGAGTCTTTATTGATTGGAATTTTATGGTTTGAATTGTACCCAGAAAAATATTCTGGTTTATTGAGACAGAATGGATCAGAATTTGAAGAAAATAAAGAAAAGGACTTGCTACAAATTTCAGCTAATTCGTAACTAGATCTCTCGAGTGTGTGGCATCATTTATCCGCGCCTGCACCGGATGGTGCACATCGTGGATGGGCTGCACGACTTAAATGTTCACAAGTCCTACTGAAACATAGAATGCGAGTGCCATATCCGCCGGAAACCGGCGACTTAGGCACTCATTAGCGAGATAAAGTGGAAGTGGAGGTAGAAATTAGGTAGGGATGAAAGGATAAATTGATGGGAATTATGACAATGTTATGAGTATGAAAGATGAGATTGAGGTGAAAGGATGAAGTTGAAAATAGATAGTTAAGGGTAGAATGAGGGAATGGGGAGTTGAAGTATGTCGGAAGGGTACCGACGGTGAGCACAGGGATTGACTCTTCGATACAGATGCCGAGAGTACTTATGAAACATATTGTTGAGGGTGGGGTCGTGGAACGTCTTCTGGATATGTTTCTGGGTATGAAGGAAGATGAATTTAGTAATAGGTTCTAAATTGGAAATTCGACGAAGATAAGAGTTGGGGGTGCCCATGGGCGGTTTAACAGCCATCCGAAGGTTTTTTTTGTGGGGCTTTAGGGCTCGTCAACATCAAAGGTCATTAGGGCCCTAAAAACTTGTACAGGTAGGGAAAATGCAGTTACGCACTAGGGAGAGCCAACATGACTCTCCCCGCGTGTGGGACTCGCCGAATGACTCAGCCATACCCACTAAAAACCCTCCTGAATTACAACTCAAAACTGAAATCCAAACATATCTCACTTTACTAAAAACATAAAAAAAAGGAAGAGGAGGAAAGAGGAAAATGAAAGTTACCCTAACCCTAATAGCGTCGGGATCGAAAAGAACAAGAGGTGACCAAGGAAGGTCAGAAAAGAGAAAGGAAGGAGCATGGCACAAGTAAGTGGAAGCAATGCCAGACTCAGCTCGGGGCCCCGTGTTTGCCAAACACGTACTTACTAGATGTTAGCCATCCGAAGGAACCGGTTTTCAAGAATGTGAAGGCGGCGGTGATTTTTGTAGGAAGTGGTAGCCCAAGTTTCACAGGCATGTAGTGCCAGGTTACGGACGAAAGTTTTGTATAGTAGGAGTTTAATTTTGAGCCGGATCCTGCGATTACAGAAGATAGAGAGGCGGGCGAGGGTGCCGTTCATTTTATTATAAAGAGACTTTCCCTGATCTTCCCAGCGAAGCTTCCTGTCCATCGTGATCCCTAGGTACTTGACACTTGTGGACCAGGCCACAGTGGTGTCCTTGACCTTGAGCGACGACAGGTTTTGAAAAGGCTTGCTGGAGAGGTAACGGAAAGTGAAGATAATTGCCTGGCACTTGGAGGGGTTCAAGGTGAGCCCATTAGAAGAGCTCCAAGTGTCCAGGCGAGAGGTAGCTGCTTGAAGATTAGTGATAGCAGAAGGAAGATTGTAGGCACATGCCGCATACGCAATGTCATCGGCGTAGAGAAATTCAGAACCATGCCGAGGTGCTGGAAGATCGTGAAGAAACAGAGAGAAAAGAGTGGGTACCCAGACACTACCCTGGGGGACCCCAGCGCAGATGGGGCGGATTGCGGATAAGGAGTGATGGTAGCGTGCCTGGAAGGATCGTCCGGAGAGGTAACTGCGCAGGAGGTGATGAAAAACTGGAGGAACTAAGGAAGTGGTTTTGCGAAGAAGGTCGTGGTGGATAGTGTCGAAGGCAAAGAAGAAGTCGGAGAATACAGCAGGAATGGCACTTTGTCGAGATAGGATGGGACAGGCGCAGGGTCTGCAAAGCTGCAGACTTGTTACGCCTGAAACCGAATTGGGTGGGACGAATTGTAACTAGAGCTATACACAATATAAGACCTAAGATATGTGTGTTGGGGAGTTTAGATCTCCGAGGGATCTGGATGATTTTTTTCATTCGTTTAGGGGAGTTTCGGGGAACCCGGATCCGCCACTGGCTGGAAAAATTAATTTGATGCATCGTAGATGAATTCTTTTGAATTTTAAAACAGACGAGATGACATATGAAAAAATAGAATATTCTTTTTTTCTGTTATTCTCCAGTGACCCAGAAAATTGTTCGCAAAAAAAACTTGTACCTACCGCTATGTACATATAAAGGACTCTCATCGCTAAGTACCCATGTGTTATAAAGCGTAGCTTTTTTGACCCAGCTCCCCCACGAAAATAGTCTTCATGTCGAAACAGTTATTGCACTATAGAGACATTCATTTAAGAGACAACCGACAGCCATGTTCACAATTTTAGGGCACATAATTTCGCCTCACAGCAATATACTAGGCACAAATTCTCATATCCCTAAGGCGCTAGCTGTTAATCGATACTCGCCTCTTATTTGTGGACAAAGGAGAAAGGGACGGAGGCACGACATAATAATGTGACCAACTACAGCTGATTGACTCCACTATGAGAAACTGCTCGCATCCGGACATATGAGAAACTGCGCATTACATTTCCTCCCCTGACTGCTCTCTCTTGATTAAGATCTCTAGTTGGAACGCGGATGAGGTTTCGCGACAGGCCGACTGTTAGTCAATTAGCGGGTGGCAGCCTGTCAAGGTTTGTTTCAAAGAGCAAGATCTTACCTATCTCGTAAACAAGTCCCAGTTTCAATGACCAACGTCGCCAGTCAGGTAAAATGTGTTTTATTTATGGCTACGGCACCATATACAGGCAACGAGGTAAATTAAAAATACCGACATGCAAGGAGCATCCCAGGTAGGATGCGCACTTGTGGCGCATTCCAGATACGCATTAAAAAATCACTGTTTGTATGCACTTTAAACGCACTAAATATTTGTTGAAATTATAAAAATATTATGAAATTATAATTTCTGTAGATTCCCCGGAGTTTATTCACGGATTTCGGGAGATAAATGTGAAGAGTAAGGTTTTGAAAAGGCGCATACAAATCGCGATTAAGGTGCTTTTTATTTCTTTAACGTAAGGTCAAGTTCATTCAAAATACCTTCTAAAAATTATCGTTCATATTATTCCTTGAATTATTTCTCTTCCATTGAATCGGAATTTTTAAATTTTGCTTCCCTGTATTGAGAAATTCCGACTGGCTGACGAACTATTTTTCGGCGGAGTAACGCAACGATGACACATGCTAGGGCACAGGTTTCGTGAAAGGAAGCATATTATCTCGGTGGCCACGGGTTGGCAAGTCGAAGTTTAAAGAACCTGTACACATGTGAACATGAACTTGGATGTGCGATCAAAAACAGAAAGTTATGCAATGACGCAGGTAAGATATATCATTGGCATCTTCGCACACGTACCCTTATTATTGCCTATTATAGATATGAGGTGAAAGCAAGTGTGAAAATCATGATTCGTTTTGTACCTATCCGCATTATCACAAACTTTTACTTTCAGTAATAATTGTAACGTTAATGGTGTGGGCTAATATTGTGCCATTGCTTAATATTATGCATATGCCTTTATCATCCTTCAATGTTCCATTTCAATTCTTTAATTGTGGAAGAACTGCAATCTCATTTGAGGTTAGTTATCTTGCTGCTAAAATGTGTATATTTTAATTCAAATGTCGACTGTGGACATGTTTAGTGTACTTTTCTTGATTACAGTTATTCTAATGTTTACCTTTTTAGTGCAGATCATAGTTTTGAACTTAGTAATAAATGGACTATGGCTAATTTCACATTAATTGTACTCTTCCCTTATTTGTTGCAATAATGTTTAATGAAACAAAACTGTTTTGTCTTTAATGAAATGGTTCACATCAACATTCTATTCAACCATGCAAATATTACTGTATTAAGCGTAGAAGGCAAGAGCATTTTAAGTGCATAAAAACGCGTTTAAAAGGCGCTTATTTCCGCACCTGGTAGGCACGTCCAAGAGACTAACGGCGCATCTAATGAGCATTTTGTCTGTGGCAATTCAGCAGATACGTATGCGCCACAAATGCGCATCCTACACGCTGCCTCTGCTACCTGGGATACATCTGGTTGTAAGGCTCACCGAATTACAGAAAGATTTCTGTAATTCAGCTACAGAATTGTCCGTATAGCGGATTTGCAGAGGTTGTTTCAAGAACAACAAACACACTGACGGTTCAAGAGCACTGCGAATAACGCGATAAGGAACGCAAAAAACAAACAAACTAGAAAACGATAAAAGGCGGTTATGTGCTACAACCACAACAACGCTCCAAGTTACACATTCCATTGAACGGTTGGTTTTATGGTAGTTTTTCTTGTTATTACGAGACCCGACTCAAACCAGTATTACATCGCAAATGACTTAGGCGATGAAAGTAGGAACGCTTGTTTCATTAATTGGAGCAGGTGAAAACAAAATTTTAAACGACTTGAAATTTTAAGCTGTGCGGTATCTTGAAAAGACCAATCACGTCTAAAGTTTCCGTATACAAAGAAAGATTTGAATTTCACAGTTCCCGACAAGGTAAACAAGAAACAACCAGATGTAGAAGTAATACATTTAATATCAAATTTTGTGCCTTACTCAACGATGAATTGAAAGACAGTTTGGTCACGGTAATAAGAAGTTGACTTGCACTCGCAATTGTGGTCTTGAACACTCGCGTGCTTTATTGTAGTTGACTGTCCCATAATAATGTTCAGTAAGGGAGAGACATTAGAACAAATCTGGGTCGGACCTGGGTCACGCACAACAAACTAAAACATTCGATGTAAGGCAATTAATAGTCAGTGCCAAGTATAAATGAAACTCTTTGTTTTCGAGACTGTTGTACACGATTGTGCATGAGCTTACAATTGGAAGATGGTGAAGCACTCCTTGATTCGCGCGAAAACAATGAGTTTTTCGGTTTTTTGAAACACCTCACGGTCCATCCCAAGCTTGTACATGCTTCCTCAGCATAATCTCATCTGATGTTTTGGAACGGTACGACTTTTAATGATTTATTCATTTGTTTTGAACATAACTTTTATGCTAATTAAAAAAGTTTTTAAATTAAAGTAAATATTTTCAACCCCCACCCCTTCAATCTCCGATATAGATTACCTCCCCTCATAAAATTTTCTATGTCCTTTTAACGGGGCTAGCTGCCTAGCAGGTTACCTGCCTACGAAATCTGTTTACACGGGGCATGTAAACTGCTTGGCATCTTGCCTGTAAATTACGAGTGTACTCGTCGGTCATATGTGCGAGTTAAATGGTTTGACATTTATTTCATGAACCATCACACAAATCACGTAAACTGTTTCTAGACGAGTTAGAAAAGAAGAAATTATGGACTGGGGAGTTTCGGGTATTTTAGACACATTAAAAGTTGCATTAAAATTCTACCCAAAATGTTACTATACTATGAGAAACCATTAAGATAGTACTAGCGTAGATAGAATTGAATCACCAAAATTTTCTTAAATCGATATAAATAAACAGCATGTACTTATTGTAATTTGAAAAACATACCTCACCGGCCATTTAAATAATTGCAATTATAATTGATGGTGAAATACTTTGCGCCTTATGGAGAAAACACTTATTTACAAAATAAGACCAATTTTTTAATCACGAAAGTGATTGAAGTTTACTTTGATTTGTGGTAAATTTTCCTTTGTAGTATTTTTACATAATTTTTATCTATAGGTCACCGGACATCTGAGAAAGATATTTCACTTTTTCAGAGGTGAGACGAATAAATCAACAAACCGTTATGTGCGGCCGCCATGTTTGTACATGCTGTTGTGCATTTCAAACGAGTCAAATGAGTTCCTGAATATTGGTAATGCTATATTATTAACTGATAGAAATTAAATCATGTTTTTCATCATTATTATTCATATTGTTGTGTCTCATGATACTTACAGTAAGAATAAAGAAACCAATTATACATCTTAGTGATTTGACTCACTTGGAGTGTTGGTCCCACCTTAACACAGAATTCACATTCTGAACATGACCACCACATTGACTGATCAAAATGATACGAGTACTATTACAGGTATTTAAGAGTATATCTCAAGATATTTACAGTAAGTAATCGCTGAAAAAACTAATTATGTAATTTTTCTACTTATCGTACAAAGTAATGTGTTTTTAGTAGTATGAAATAGAGAAATTGGAAGTAATAAAGTAGTATTGGAGTAACTTATTTATTATCCCCAATGTGGTCATACGCAGTTTGCAACGGCTTTTTGACAATAAAGTTTATTTGATGTGTGATTTAAACCACAAACATTTCTATTAACTTTATTTTACTTTTTTATTAAGTGTCCTAAGTTCCACAGTATTGCTATATTAGCATTATCTATTTTTTAGTAGTATTATCATATATTTCCTGTACACGATCGAATAATAATCCATGCGCGGGCGAGGTTAGAGAAAATTAAAAAAAATACGATTATACAAATATTGTATTTAAATGTAATAAATGATTGAATAATTTTTGAATAAATAAGTAGAGTGCGATGTTGTGGAGACACAAAATAAGATATATAGTATTGATTTTTGTAAAGTTAATAAAAACAATATTAATTATAAGATCCTTAAAATTGGAGAAAATCAATTACTATAGCCAAATCCGTACGGAATAAAAAATAGCTTATTAATGATTTAATTTCATTGACTGAATGAAGATTAGATAAACTCATTTACTTTACTTAACATTTCACAAGAAACAACTACATACGCAGCAGAATATGTGATTACTTCAGATTCTCTCTCCATTACCTCGAATCACTAACACGAATATTCGTCGTTATATTCCTAGAGCGAGCACGTGCTCAGCATTGCTGATGTCTGGATCAGTGTGCTCGCCAATAGGCGAATACTCCCGAGCAAGTCGCTGTTGCTCGGAGTTCGCTGAATAGCGAATGTGCCGCCTTAACACAAATGCAAAATATAGGAACGTCCGTCCGTTGACATCCCAGTGTGCCTAACTTGAAGGTGAAGACCTACCTTTAATGTTGAGCACTGCTCACATTAAATTGCAACGTAATTCATTTTACTTTATCTTATACGTAGTACATAGAAAGTATAAAAATTCGAAAGCGAGATTTCGACGGATATCCATTTTAGAGAACTCTGATTCCGAAAAAGTGGTTTTTGGCGTAACATCTGTCCGTCCGTGCGCAGCGATAATGAGTAAACGGATTAATCAGTTTAATTCGCATTCCGTATTTACGGTAGAATTTACCTATTGTCGATGCACGTGCTCTATTTTTTTACTTTAAAAGAATGGGTACTTCACATGAAGGTCAAAGTACTCTTTTGAATGTTTCTCAAAAACGGCTCCAACGACTTCGCTTAAATTTTCTGTACATAAAGTATAATTAGTTTGCATTACATCCGCATTAGCAGTATTTCGCTTGAAAGTTTGGTATGGATGGAGTAAAATAATTTCTGTCTGCTACACACACACATTAGGTTACTGTTTCAATAAGTTTAAATAATATTTAGCAGTGTAAATGGACCAAGCAGACATAGAATACACTTTTTGTAAACTGAAATGAAAAATATGATGATAAAATACATAGGACAGTCAACGCAGATACGAAAATACATCAATTTCTGTTTACAACGAAATTATGTTTTCATAACACTTTTACGATATTTATAAGACTAATATGTCACTATATGTTTTGGAATAATATTCTGAATATTTATTTTACTTTCATACAGTAATAAGTTCATCTAGCAACTTTCGGCATGAATAGACCACTGGAAGACGACCAAAATAAAGAGGACTACAGCAGAAATGGAATCCCTTTCACTATAGAATTTTTTCTCACTCTATGCTACAGATGGAGAAACTTATATGAGAATGTACAAGTAATGGTTTTGCACCACTAGTTTCTTCTAAATTTTTTAAAAGTAAAAAATCAGTTTTAAAGTAAATAATAAATTACTTTGTTTTTCATTTGTTGCTAGATGATTCAACAATAATCAAATGGTCAATAAATGAGTACATTGTCATAAAATACCCACACATCTTTATTACTGGAGAACATGATAACATGTATTGAGAGCTTCCGGAGTAACTGACCTAGATTTTCCGCAAGTGCGAATGGTCATTCGAATCAGTTTTGCTGACGGCTCCCAATAATTATGAAAACGTGCACTTTCATTCATCAACCTTCCTCTTTCCAGACTCTTCTTTCAAATCTGAATTTGTGAATACTGGTTTTTTAATCTTCTAATATCTCAGAACATCTAATCTTCTAATATGTGATTACTTATAATATGTTCTCCTTGTGATTTTTACAGATTTTGCAGTTTGCATTTGTTTAATACAGGTCATCCAACCATAGGACACAGAACTTTCATTCTAAAAGAAATTTCCAGGTCAATAACTTGAAGATTTGGATAAGATTTATTTAAAAAGTATATTTTAATTCCTACACAGCTTTCAAGGAGATGGAATAAATGGAAGCAAATATGACATTAAGGAAAGGCAAGATTTGAATTGCCTAAAAAGAATTCAAAAGGCAAGGAAGTCACCTTTCAGAGAGTTAGAAGAAGTAGCATTTCTTTTACAAAGACTTGCTGCAAACAATAACCAATAACAAAAATTTGTTCGAAGACTTAGGATTAATGAAAAGAAACTATTCTTTAACACATGAAGTATATTCTAAAAAAAACCCCATTGGAAACAATAATACTTTTTGATGGCAACTTCAAAACAAGACCTACACTTCAAATAACAATATATACTCAGCAATAAGTTCATACAAAATTAATTTTACTTCACGACTGAAGAAGAAAATATTTGTTGTAAAATCTGAGGTAACTTTGTTAAGTCCAGGCAAAGAAAACCCCGTCCAGCAGGCATTCTCTTCGTCAACCTATGACAATAACACAGATTCATTACTAATATATTTGCTGATTAAATAAAGCAATGTACAAGAACAAATAATAATAATAATGGATTTTAACATTTTAAGTTTCTCTATGTCTATTACTTTAAAAGCACATTTTTTCATTAATGTTTATACAATATGAGTAATGGAAATTATCATCATTCTTCACTGTCAGAGATATCAGGCTTTCACAGAACTAGTAAATATTTTTTACTATTACAGAAAGTAATAAAAGAAAGTTTCATTATTGACAGGACACACCCACATCTCTCAAAATAATTAATAGAACACAATAGAAACACAATTACAAGTTGAAAATAGGTAATTAAAATATATACCCTCTGTTGTTGAAAGAAACTTGAAAAACATGTTGAAAGGTTTTAAAAAAATATCTATTTCTGAAATATATTATTTATATAAACAAACGTGAAGCAAATTTGTTATGTCATATTGAATGAAAACGGGAGTCTGAGATCAAAACTCGGACCTCCAGCTTCGCGCGCTAGTGTGCTTCCATTATGCTATCCCAAGTTGAATAACAATCATATATGGGATCAGGAGGTGAACAATACTCTTAACTTCCTTTATTTGATTATTTTTTTTACTGATATCTGTTTCACATTCGCATGTAATTGACATAACTGGAAAGGAATATATTGAATTGTCGATGAATGTGATTTTCGTTAATATACCTCAAATGCTAATAAAAAATTCCTAGAAATAAGCAAGTTTTACTTTTTTAAAGTGTTTAGTGAGAAGTTTATTTAGTCACTTCCTTTGAGTTAATTGTTCATGGAAATTTTTTAAAATGAATTTTAAGTTAGCCATAGAATAATCTAACTGAGGTAGAAAATACTTGTATTTATGATATGGAAATCAGCGATTCTTGTCACAACAAAAACATTACTTGATGACTACATAACGTAAAGGAATATTAACAATATGTTTTGCAATAGTGGCCAGGAATGCAACAGCAAAACTCACAATCATGAAACATTACTGAAGACTGCTTAGGTATTTGTTTGGTGAATAAATAATTTTAATAGCAATACTAACAACAACACTAATACTACTACTAGTCCTACTCCTCCTCCCCCTCCTTCTGTTGCTGCTGCTGCTGCTACTCCTATTATTCCCACTCCTACTGCTGCTACTCCTCCTACTACTACTACAAACAATACTGATAAAAACAATAATACTGAAAATTAGATGATAATAATAACAATAACAAAGATACATAGCAAAACAATACACAATGATATATAATTCAGTTCACAGGAAATATGTTTCAAAAATATAGAAAGAGAAAATGAGAGTACCTGGCAGCTTCATCTCCGAGTGATCCGATAAATACAGCATACGCATTCACATTTTGTTGTAAAGTTAATGTTCTTGCAAGATTTTCAGGAGAAATACCATAACGTTGAAGATTAGCATCTGAGAGAGCAACAAGGAGAGCTTCATCACAATCTTCTTGGCTGAGTTCATTAATTCCATGGTGAATTGCTGTCAATGTATGATCTCCGGACATACAATATTGAGAGTGAGCACACATAAGTCTGTAAAGAAAAAATACATACATCATAAACCTCAATTCATTTGAAAATTAAGTGCTAATTCATGAAGAATGTCATTCTAAAACTAGGCGAAGAACCCATAACATAAGTGAAAATTTCTAATAAAACACAATGCATTTCTGGAATATTTACACCAGAGTTAATAATTATAATAAAATGAGAGAGACTAATATTAGAAGAAGACTAATATCAGTGTAAAAGTGGTCATCAACAATGCTTATCAAATTCACTAACAGAAAACATGAAATATCACCATTTTGAAGTTGCAAGAAAACATGATATATCACCATAATGTCTGTTGGGATGCATAAATTAATTCTTATTCTAGAAGCAATATTTAACTGATGCAGTAACTGAATTTCTCTTAAATGTTTTCATTTATTTGCCATGAAATAAAATTGCACATACTAAGATTACATCACACTTATCATCAAATACAATAGGTGTCATAATAGTCTAACCATATGACATGAAATCATAATACATGGGAGGCATAAATGTACTTGCATAGATTAGGCTAATGAATAGCACTAATCCATTTATAAACCATTCTGCATACTCATGCCAATAAAATGAAATATATTGAAATACACTTTTAAACACTAATTAATAATTTATTTACTTATATATTTTACATGCTCAATAATTGGCAAGGACTCTAATGACCTTTATGTTGGCAAGTCCTGAAAGTCCCAATAAAAAACTACAACTTCACTTATTATTATAATTAGTTGTTTATAACAGTACATGAATTTTATCATACAGACCATCCCATCTGATCACGAGGTACTAACAAGGAAGTCAGCAGTATTTTTTGTTCTAAATATTGGTTTTAGCCCCACAAAAAACAAGTTAATTGTTTACTCTCTAAATTGAAAAACAAACAAACCATTGTTTATTTTTCAGAAATTATATTTACTGATTCTACTTTTTTAAAATAAAAAAGCATAAAAATTTGGATGTGATGACCCTGAATACAGCTGCTCCAACCCAAAAGAGTCGTCACCACATTGAGTTTTGCACCAAAACCAGTTTAACCTTGTACAAATTAGTTGTCTCAGTACAAATAACCAGAAGTTTCTTCATTGCTGACTGCAAAGAATTTTTTTTTCATCTTCTGACTTTATAGAAACCCTTGTAAAAACTTCATTAAATGCATCATTTAACAGAAATATTTCTCTAGATCGAGGCTGGGCAATGGGAGTCCTACTAAACCCTAAACTGGTCATTACCTTCCATAAATGATGTCTGGTAGCACATCCATCTAACCTTTTCATTAAAGTTTTATCTTCCAAAACTATACGATTGCAAAGTTCCTGTTATTTTCCAAGTTAGTTGAAAATATAAATAAGTTTAACAAAAATATTTTCCTCATCATGGAGTCATTTTTGATTAGAGTAGCTTAGTTATAAAAACCAATTGACAATTCCATAGCTACATCGTTTACCAAAGATCAGTATCAACCAATTTCAATAGTACATACTTTGATGATATCCAAACGCTCTTTATTATCTGCAGGAGGTTTCTTGTGATCTACAAAATTCACATAAATATCTTCTCCCGAGTGTCCAGCAATGTCATACTGAATTTCTCTCTCAAATCCTTGAAAAGCTTCCATTACCATTACAACAACTTCCATTTCTCGATCCAAACGGCCATCATAACCATTAAATCTGTGAAAAGAAAGTTTGTCACATTTTATACAATATAATAATTATATTCATCATATTTTGTTCACTCAAGACAACTACATTACTTTTTTCTGTACTTGGCCTCGGTTCATCCTGTCCACAACTTAAGACAAACATTAATGTCACAACCCTTTAAGATTTTAAGTAACTAATTAAAATATATAAAATGAATATACACTTTCAATAAAATTCTATTCATTATATATTCTTGCATATTAATAACAAAAAAAAAACTAAATGAAGTGGACTAATTTTAGTGTGTCTTAGAGAGCCTTTATTGACAGAGCTCTTACATTCTTCAATAAAATACTAATATTTCAATAAAATAATCTTAAGTCTTTCATTGAAGAATGTGAGAGCTCTTCAACTCAAAAAAAAACAAAAACAAAAACAGAAGGTAATGATTAGGAGATGAAATGAGTAAATACACACAAATAAATAAATGTCGTGCACTTTTATTTTCAGAAATTGTCAATAAAGCAATAACTTAATTAGAAGTAATTGAATACATTAATGTGTAGGCAACCGAACTTGAGTAAGATGAAAATTACATAAGTTAATCTTTTAGAAATTTAGTAACTTTGTATCATCAATACCACTTGTGCGATTATCTGGAAACTTTTCAGTTACTGAGCTCAAAGATAGAAGTTTTCTTTCCTTGCTTTTTCTTCCAAACACCATCCGTAGTGGCTCTGAGCATCTAGGAACCAATGGAATGACGTTTATCACGTGTTGGCAATATCGATTGCAACTTGAAAATGACATTGTCATTTCACACAGAAAAAAGTGGTAGAGGTTTAGTTATGAAGGTTACCTATGTGCAAGTGTCAATTTAGGAGACAGCCTAAATGTTTGAGCAGGAAGCTTTTGCCATCAAAGAACAAAGCAATTTCCATGAAAACTACAAAATTCAACTTGAACCCACTCTCAGAACTCTGCATGCTAAATTAAGCCCTTATAAAAAAAAATAATAATTTGACACAAGTGACAGAACTGGACAGGTGAAATACTTTGTCGTGTTCAGGAGTATACTTAATTTGATTAAAAACTTTATAATTTGTACACTCTTGCATCATTTTGTCACATAACAATAGGCAGTTATCACATGTCTTCCTTGCAGATCCACATGACAACATCTTGGAGCCAAGATGTGTCAAACACCTCGGTAGCAACTGTGTATGCCAAGGAGGTTCGAAAATTGCAGGTGGATGAGGGGAGAACAAATAGCGGAATAAAGAAAGCTGACGAGGTTGGGAAGTACAGGAGCTATCCGTGGGGACAGACACAATGGGTGCCTATCATATATTTTGAGACTGCCAGCAGTTGAAAAAGACGGCACCAAGTTTGAATTGATTTGTGGCATAAATGGATGCTCGTTGAAGATGGGGATAGCATACGATGTTGATGGCTTCTCATCAAGCTCACATTTCGTGTGGTGAGACGACCTTCCCTTTTTTGATATTGGTTATTAATTAATTAATTTCATGTCTCATTTTATGATGTGGCATGGTTCAAGACATCAGGTCTCATCTCCCATCTAACCACGTAATTTGGTGAAAGAATTAGGAAGAAGTTGGATTGCCTGGGAGAATTTATGATACCAGACGGTCATTGGTCAGGGGTAGGTGAGGGAAATACCTGCTGTAAATCTCACCCAGTCTGGCCAACTGGGGAATTAAATCTACACTATTCTGCTTAAGGGAAGACGTTAACACTGTGCCACAACCCCTTAGACTGCAGCCATGTGTGGGATGCTAGTCTTAACTTTATTTTATCATTTTTAAATGTATGTCTCTATCTTCTAAATTTCTCAGCACATTTTTCAAACTCATTTCTGGACAACTTATGTTTCTTGGTGGGGACCAGATTTTTCATCTAAATTAATTGTCTTTTCTTTTTCTTTCTTTTTTTTTTTTTTTTTTTGGGGGGGNTAATCAATAAACAGTCCGTAGTCTTAAACCATTGCACAGTGAGTACACTGTGCTGAGCATGGACCCCAGTGACCTTTCCTTGGAGAAGTTTTAATCTACATTCAATAAATTTCAACATAAATCTCTGATCACCATTCTCTTACCTGTACATGCTTCCTGATACATCTACAATGAGACGAAGGCGTTTTGGCTTTGTCTGAGGAGTGCCCAATTCTGGTTCCTTCTCAGCACGCCTTCGATAAATACTCTTCTCCCCTGTTAGACCTGCAATGTGAAACACATTTGAACATAATTTACTACATTTACATAACTTACTACATGAAAGGAACACCATTTACAATCTACATACCTTCAATAAGTTTAGTGTCATCAAGTTCTCCAGAAGTTTGATGGCGAAGCCATGTTCTTTCCTTAGATTTTGCTTGTAAACTACTGAGCACGACTCTTAAAGCTTGCACCTAGTATTAGATAAAAAATGGTAAAATAGTTAGACACTGATTTCAAATCCAATCAATAGCAATTAATTTAAGGAATAGAAAATTTAAATATCATGCTTACTTGTTTACTGACAGAATTTGAAAATGATTCATACACTTTTGCATCATATTCACTCATTTTAATTTCCTTCAAGCGTTGTTTAAAAGCTTTCCTAGCCATTTCATGGGCAGCTTTCTTCACGTGTTCAGGCACAGCGTCCTTTTCTTCTTGACTAACCTGACAAGCAATTTATAGTATTTAAAATTTTAAAATTACATTTAATGGAATGCAAGGAAAATGAATTTATGTATTTGGCTTTGATTTAGGAGTGCTCACATATTATTGGCATCGAATGGGGTGAAGTTAAGTTCATACAGGGAGGGTCAAATAGAAAAAGTCAGTCTGTGTTGACAAATATTTGCAAAGGAAAACATACATGACTTGGAATGTTTGAACCCTGTATGAGGTTGGTAGACTAGCTCAGCAAAAGAAATGGAAAATAACAGTCTAGAACTTCTCAGTGTAAACAAGAAACAGAAAATTTTCTTGGAAAGCGCACGACCTTAGAAAAGGACAAAAACATATAAAAACTCTGTACTTCAGGGGAACAAACACTCAAGGTTCTAGGTGCTGAGAAAGATAAAAAAACAACTGGTGACGAGCTGTACTGAAATGGTATGGAAATAGATTGCTTTAGTGAAAAAGCATTAAAAAGATAAAGGAAAACAACCAAGAAACGTCAGGCCCACTGTTAGTACATTTATAATTGATGCAATAGAAGGAATAAATCAACTTAATACCTCAATATATAATTTACCTTTCCTTAATACTCAGTCACAGATATCGGTTTCGACTCATTAAGAGAGAGTTCCCTTTGCATGGACTACAAAATATATTAATTGTTTTCACACCTTTGGACTACTAATGATTCTCCCTAAAAGTTAAGAGAAATACCTGATGTACATTGTGACCACCATCAAGTCTGTAGGGTCCACCTTTCCCACCCAGTCCTGCAGTGTCTCGTCCACCTGTTCCTCCAGCCCATGTGTTACCACCAACATGTGGATCTCCTTTCTCATCAACTTTTCCATGTTTTGGCGCTGATACATCTAACCCACTGGGTCTTTCGATTGTTAATTGAATGTCTTCTCTTTCTATAACCAATACAAAACATAATACACACATAACATACAAGTCAAAAGAAATTCCGAATATGTATTTTACTGACCACTTCCAATCATGTGTTTCCATTCATTCAGAGACTTCGAAATATGTTCTACTTCTACTTCCCAAAGTCGAACACAGCCAGCAGAATCAACAGTGGCCAGACCTTGATTGCTAGTTGGTGCAATAAAGACCGGAATCTCATTTCTTGTTAATATCCAAGATCTTAGGGATGATACATCTGTTGTCCTACATTAAAAAATTTGCATGGAAGAGCAGTAAGAAAAAATAGAGAAAATAACATACAATATGGAATGTGCATTACTTACTCGGGAATAGGAATGAAGCGTATTTTATGTCTAGCTATGTCAGTAACTTCCAAATATTTATTGTCACCTTGCTTCTCCTCCACCATCTCTTCAGGCAAGTCATAGCATGTAACAGGCCTGATAATCTAATGAAACAAGTGAAAATAATATTCACAAGATGACAAAATTCTCTAAGCTAAAGAGTGGAAATTTATAAGAAAAGCAATCATGGGAAATTAAGGATATTTTTGAGTTTCTAGAACACTTAATATTTGTATCATATGCCAACAAGTGGGTACGAGCAGCAACCACCCTGTAGAGGTATTAGAAGCTCGTCACTTTTCAGGACAAGACAAGTTTTTTCAGATATATTTGAAATATTATACTTAAAAACATTTAAAGATATGAGGTGGGATACTGAGATATGTCTCATGTGCACGTTAGACAGAAGTACACAGACATGGTGACTCATTAAGCGTATGGGGCCCAGGTTTTAGGATGGAGAGACTTAGGTTGAAACAATTTGTATCTTACAGGACAGTTTGAAAGGTCTTTCAATACACTTAAAGATATATTTACATATACCTACCAGTCCAGATCCAGGCAGACAGATAGTCTTATCCAAACTTCCCTCAGTTAATTTGCTATGTATACGTGGCCAGGCATAAAACTGATAATTACTGAAATCCAAATCTGGAAATCCAACAGCTATTATAGCACTACTGTATTTTGAAGTAAATAACCGGTTAGGACTGTTGATCTTTTGATTTAGAGCTTCTCCAATCAAAGATGTTGAGAGTTGGGTTGTTCCACAGGATACTAAAGATTCCAAAAGGGCACTAGGATTGTCATTTATATGCTTTAAAGCTGAAGGAATTGGGTCAGATGGTTTAAATTTTGTCATAAGATATTTTCTGAAAATAGAACACGTAGATTTAATTAAGTTTCTTTATTAAGAGCTACAAATTTATAAATGATACATACCTATTTTCAACATCCTCAATAAGCCATCTATCTACTGAAGAAGTGTAAACATGTTTTAATTGAAGAGGCAAAGAAAGAGAATATGCTGTCATAGTTTCAATATTGATAGCATCAATTGTGTTTCCTCCATTTTCAATTAAAACCTGCAAATATTCAGATACATTTAACGAACACCATGCACCCAAAAATGCAAAGGTTCAAGTTGTGTGTGTATTTTAACTTATTGAAAGCTATGAAATAAACCTACTATAAAGTTGTTCTCATTTAGTAATTCAGGTAGTAATTTCCATGATTTAAGTTTTGATCCACGAGATATAGTTTCGGCAAAGGAGCGTGTAGCTTCTTGAAAAAATGAGGAAGTAATAGGTACTTTACAAGCACTTCCAGCCTCAGGTTCTACCAAATATAATCCATTTGACTATAAAAAAACATGATAAAAAGAGTGGAAAAATAAGAACTGATGTATATAATACAAGAAACATTTACATACAAGAAATATGAGGTATTCTTCTTATGAATTCATAAATTAACCATGCATAAATAATATACTTTTTGCCAAAATCATCTTATTCAGAAGAAATAAAAAAGGAAATTTTCAGTCCTTTCTGCAAAAATTTGGCCTAACATTGCTTAATGAAAGGGATGTCAGTACTTCTATATTAGCAAACTAGTAAATATTAGCTGACAGCTGTTAGCTGATAAATGTTTGTTCTACAAAGCATCGGAAAAATCTTTTTTTATTTTCAGAGAGACAGGGAGTGAATGGGCTACTTGCACCACCATTATGAAATTTTTACATACTGCCAAACTACCAAACAAATGAGGAAAGATGTCAAGTCAAGACGGACTAAAAAAGGTCCCTAATATGGAGAAACAAGTCAAGAAGTTTCAGAAGTTTCAGACAGATAAGGAGGGTTGCTGATGTCCTCTACGCCCCTGCACCCTTTGACACATCATTGCATCCAGCAAAAAAACTGAAATAATTTTGAAAAATAAATAAATAAAATGTTTTTTTATTTAAAAAAATTGATGACTTATCAGATCTATACTGAACTGATCAATTATATAAAATAAACATTCAAATATCCAAAAATTACTAATAAGTTCACACCAAGGGGTCTTAAGATTGAGCCCAGTAGGTAGATTCAGTAAGAGCGGACCAAGATGGCATTCTTCTTCAAAATAGGATATAATTGAAACAAATGACAACTATCAAATGTGAAAAGTGTAATTTTCCCCCAGCTACTATTTACAGGTAAACCTTTCACTGATGTCATCGATAGTCTATGCAATTATAAGCTTGTTGCTGAAAGAAGAATGAATGATTATAGAGAGAATGAAGCCAATTGTGAATGGGCATTCCAAATGAAAATACTCCCACAATATACAATATGATAAGGCCAATGAACTAAACCAATAAAATCCTAAGAAAGGTAAAATTTATAGTGTGATAATTTTCCTGGCAAGATCTAAACTATCAGAAATATTAAGTCAGGTTTGGTTTTGACTGAAGATTTTCCGTATCTGTTCCTAAACACAAATGAGATTCATGAAAATAATTTTTAAAATTTCTATATTTACTTTTTCTAACAATACAAGAAAAAGAAAGTAAACTTACAGTTTGTTCATGAATTATCACAATGTTTTCTCCAAATTTTCCTGGGAAAACTTTGTAAGATGGTTTCTTTCCTTGCACTGGTTTTATCAGACTTTCCAAAGCTAATTCACGTATATCCTTCCCTAAAGGTTGCATTGAATACAAAGTTGGAGGATTTATAGCTAATACATGTATCCAATCCTTAAGTGGATCATTATCAGGACCTGAGAGTAAAGTTTATTCAAACTTCAAACAATTCTCACAAGTAAATACATCCTAATAGTAAAATCACAATAATTACTCACTTTGACAAACGGCAATGTCAGCAATAATTCCAGTTTCTCCTATTGGTACAAACCAGTAAGACTGCATTTCAGAAAATATATTTCCTCGAGCTTCTGTGATATCCAACAAATGGGAATTTTTTCTTAGGAATGCTGCAGGAGTTGGTTTGAGAAAACGTTCTTCTACAGGCAGAACATTAAATGGATCAGCAGATGTTGTCCATTCCCCTGCTAGTTGCAGGGATGGCAAAGAAAACCTAATGAACATTAGGCCAAGTTTCAATTTCATCTAAAACCTGCCTTTAAAGGTACAATAAATGCCATGCCCACTTTTTTTTAAATCACTAAAACTATTAGCTCACGAGTGTCTTAGAGTGAATATTTCTGTTATTGAATTTCCTCAAACCACAAGAAGTAAAGGAAAGGTAAGAGGTGAAGATTGGGATTCAAGGAAGAGAAACTTGGAATTCAAACTCATCCCTCTTTTTTATGTTATTGACAAAAACAGGAGAACATATAGGCATCAACTAGACAGTTTAAAGAAGAGGTAGAAGAAGCCAGATAAGCAAGAAGAATAGAATTAATATACTCAATCAGGTGCTACACTTCCCCAAAATGGTAAAAAAAAAAAAAAATTTGGTCAATAATCACTACTATTGTACCCTCTCAAATTTCTAGTTACTACAACTAAGTTTCCAATGTCACATTTACCATTACTTATACAAGGCACCTGTCCATTTTATTTATCACTATACATTTGTTCTGGGCACGAAACTGCAATTTCTAATGAAAGAAAATCATAACCAATTTAAGTTCTGAATATTATTCAAAATTAGAAGATATACACTATCACACACACATAAAATGTACATTTTTACAAACAAGAAAAATATTGATGAATATTAAGAAAAAACTGTTATTAGGTTTTCTCGTTATTGATGATATTATGAATATGATTGGCACTGAATGAAAACCTTAATCACGAGTTTTTCACAGGAAAATTATTTTATGCATTTTTTTAAACCTATAAAACTCTAAAAATTTATGACAATTATTTCAGAATGCAATTTTATTTTTATACATGATTACTGGAAAAAAATATCCAATGAAAACTTGTCCAATTCTCAAATGTGGAATTAATAAAATAATGAGACTAAACCATTATGAAAAATTATATTATATTTAAGTAGGTGGAAGTTGGAATAGTTTGGGTAGAAAAAGCACTGGGAAGGGGACCAGACTGCATCCCTCGAAGTGCCAAGGGGTGCTGGAATTCTAAATGTTAATCATCATTGTGACCAAAAATTAATAAAATATGGTTGCCTTATTCTACCAAACAAAATGATGTACACCTTTCTGCTTTCCCAATGAAGTAGAAATGTTTAGTTTCTTCCAAAAAAGCAGCAATTGGTTAGCTGATTATACTATTTCTTTTTTCACATTATCCCTAACTTAATCACAAAATTAATACAGTTCACTTCCACAGTAAAAAATAAATTTAAATGTGAAAAGCCTATTTCTATGATTGCTTTTAGACAGTTTCCACATGAAAAAAGATATTGGGGATCAACTAATTTTTTAAAACAGTTTGTGGGTAGTTAATTTTTTAACTGCAATCAAGAATATTACCATATTTACCCAAATATAGTTCTCCCTTATTTCAAGAGGCAAAATTTAGAGAGAGGACAAAAAAAAAAAAAATGGTTAAGTAAAATCAAAGTCTTTCTGAAGGAACATGCTAAATCAAAATTCCATTTGAAATGGTTGGCATTGGTAAGTACAATGGTAAGAATTTTAAAATAAAAAGCTAACTGGCACAGTTCAACTTCACCTCTTAAAATCACCAGATCCACACCCAGTGCTTTATTGCCATGCACTTAAGCATAATTTAGAACTTGCAGTTAGAAGTTGTCGTCGAAGCATTTTCGGACGCCAAACTTTCATTTTGTCAAAGATCCCTGTCTCTCAACAAAATTGTCTCTCAACATGTTATGGTCGGCACGATGGCAGTAATCGGTCATTCTTACTAGACATGGTCTCCACCTGAACCAATCTGGTAAACACACTCTTGTCAGGCTTATTACATCAAGAATCCTGGGTACACACAATTCTCCACCCGAAACCACCTCCATTCCTGCTCCTTTCAACCCACCACTCACACCCAATCCTCCTCCAACTCCCATTCCTACTTACTCACCAATTCCTTTGCCTGTTCCACTCACTCCCATTCCTCTCACTTCTCCTATTCACCCTAACTCTCCATCTCTAATCCCTCGTCCCATCACACCTCGCTATTCCTCTGTGGTGTCCTGCCAATCCACATCACCCAAACCCCGACTCAGTACACCTGCTTCTTGCATCACTTCCTATAGCCCCCAAACCCAACAAACCCATGAACCTATAACATTCCCTAACTTCTGCATTTGACTTGACAAGCAACAAAACACTATCTATTCTACACCAAAACATACGATCATTAAAAAACAAAATAAATTTGCTAGAGGCACAGTTAGATACAATATTAAGGCATATATCAGTACTATGTTTCACTGAACATTGGCTGTTAGACACTCAAATTAACATCACGTCACTACCAGGGTACTATCTAGCAGGATTTTATTGCAGTAAAGTAGATAAACATGACAAAAATAAGCATCATGCATATGGAGGTTCTTGTATTTACCTAAAACTTAACATAGAATCCAAGCAAAACACAGATTTTAACAACTTGTTTAAGGACTCAGACTTTTTGAGTGTACTATAGTTGAAATCCTGGCTATAAAGATATTTATTTTAAATATTTACAGAGCACCTGATGGAAAACCTTCAGAAAAAACCTAGAAACAGTTGTTAACAAACTGACAAAACACAAGAACCATTTTGTCATTATTTGCGGAGATCTGAACATTGACTTTTTACAAACAAACAACATAATTAAACATCAACAAGAAAAGTTCATTCACCTAATGAAATCATTTAATTTGGAAACCATAATAAACGAACCCACAAGAATAACAAATAGCACTCAAACAATAATTGACCAAATGCTAACTGACAGGAGCAAACACATTTATCTTGCCTCTACATATGATACAGGACTAAGTGACCATAATGCACAGATCCTCTCACTTAAAACTGATACTAACTCCCAAAAGCCCCCCATAGTAACTAACAGAAGAATATTTAACTCCAAAAATTTTAATACATTTCTAACACTTCTAAATAATGAAACATGGACTCAGGTTTATGAAACCTGTAATGTAGATAGCAAGTACAACAAATTCTTCAACCAGTTATTAAATTATTTTGACATATCCCATCCATATAAGCAAAAAACACAAAAACCACAAAGTAAAAAACATTGGCTGACTAAAGGAATCAAAACATCATGTGAACAGAAGAGAAGACTCCATATGTTAACTAAACAACCATCATGTCCCATTCAACTCAAAACATATTATAAACAATACATAGTACTACTTAAGAAAGTAATAATTAAAGCCAAATGGATGACAAATGACAAATACGTAGAGAAATCTACCAATAAAATGAAAGCTCTGTGGAGTACTGTTAAGCAAACTACTATGCAAGTCACCCAGAAACAACAACACAGAATTGATACAAGACAATAACAAAATAGTTGACCCCATTGAAGTTGCTAATACACTCAACCAGCATTTCACAGACATAGCCAACCAACTACAAAATAAGCAATACACAACCACACTACAAGCTCTACCATTACCAAATGATATTCATGTAACATCAACAAACTATAGGCCATCAGGGAAACAAATCAGGAAGAAGTCCTTCAGATAATTAGTAAAATGAAAAACAAAACATCCTCCGAAATTGATGATATACCAGACACAGTCATTAAAAAAATAGCAATGTACATAATCAAACCACTTACTCACTTGTATAACAACTCCTTAACCCAAGGTATCTTCCCACAAATTTTTAAAACTGCTATCATAAAACCACTTCACAAAAAAGGAGATAAATCATAATGTTACAAACTATAGGCCAATATCATTTCTCACTGGTTTCTCTAAAATACTAGAAAAACTATTTAATAACAGATTAAAAAGCTTCTTAACATGTAACAAAATTGTTACAGACTCCCAACATGGATTTACAGAAAAAAGATCTACTGAAAATGCTCTATTTGCTTTTCTCAATGAAATTTTAATTGCACTTGAGCAGAAAGAAATCCCTGTTGGACTATTCTTAGATCTCACAAAAGCTTTTGATATAATTAATCATGAAATTCTCCTCAGTAAACAAGAAAATTATGGAATTCGGGGAATAGGATACAACTGGCTAAAGTCATATTTATCTGAAAGACAGCAAATAGTACAAGTATCCTACCAGTATGAAAATCAAATAAAACATCACAGGTCTCAGCCTGTCACTCACGGAATTCCTCAGGGCTTCACTCTGGGATCCATACTATTTCTTCTATATATTAATGACATCCCATCCATCATCAAAAACCACAAAATTGTACTTTTTGCTGATGACACAAACATCTTATTCCATGCCAAAACTGCTGAAAACTTACTTAACACTACCAAATCCACTATCGCCACCCTAATCCAATGGTTCCAACAAAATAAACTCATAATAAACACTGACAAAACTTGCATAGTTTCCTTCCATAATCCTCATTCATCTAAACAGCACACACCTAACATCGAATTTAATGGTAAACACCTCAACTTTAAACAAACAACACAGTTTCTGGGATTTACTATACAAGATAACATGAAATGGAACTGTCACCTAGAAACACTGAATATGAAACTAAGCACAATAAACTATGCCATCAGAGTTCTAACAGCAAATTACACAACAGATACCCTTTGAACAGTATACTATGCAAATGTCCATTCCATTCTAAAATATGGTATAATATTTTGGGGACAAGCACCAGAAACAAAACAAACTTTTAGTTTACAGAAGAGAATAATACGAACAATTACCTACACTAATAAACTTTCTACATGTAAACCATTATTTGAAAAGTTGAAAATACTTCCACTGCCACGCATGTACATTTTTGAAACTTTGTATTTTGTAAAAAAGGATCTACTAGACAAAGGACCACTCGATAGATTTAATTCCACTGTTCATGTTCACAACACTAGACAGGCCAGAAATATCCATCTACCACAGATAACATCCACTCTTAGCCAAAAAAACACTTATAATGCAGGTATACAGCTATATAATGCATTACCACTAAACCTTAAAAACATCAATATACTGAACCCATTCAAAACAAAACTCAAACAATTCTTACAACAGAAACTCTACTACAGTGTACAAGAATTCCTCAATGACAATAACTAATGTATGACATACAATCTGTTGCAGGTAATCATTAGGACAAGAAGGTGACCCATGATGCAGGAAAAGATCCAACAACATTAAATTACACGGTTTTAGCATAAATATAGACCTTGACATAAATTAAGAAAATAAAAGTAAAATAACAGAATTCCTACCATAGATATCTAATAACCCTAGCCTAAATAAATATTAATATTCTGTAATGGTAGAAAATAATTGTATTTTATGTTAATTTCTACTTTGCCTAAGTTAAGTGAATATGGTTAAATGTATCAAAATTATTATAATGATTTTATTCTTATATGTAAATATTATTGTTATTGTTGTTAGTACTATGACTCGCCATACATCATTGTAATGATCTACGTGGTTCAATAAAATATTATTATTCCTAAACAACATTTGGTTTCCACTTTGGATGACTGACAAATCCCGCCATCACCGATCGATGTCTTTGCGACAAGTTACTTTGTGTATACGGCTTGTGTTCACTTAGCTCATTTTCACCTGCGAAACTTTGAATTGGCAATTTTTCCGTCCTAAAAAAGGGAGGGGGACTATATTCTGGTAAATATGGTACCATAAATAATGAGAACGAATGGCTACCTTAACGTATAGAAGCTTCTTCAAATCACTATGTGCTCTTTCCAATAAATACCATGTGACATACACAAAAAAATGCAGTATTTTGCTTTGGGTCCTATTAATCACATGATTGGCATTTTGTGTATATAAATCATAGTACGTCAAATTCATGCCAAATTAATTGCTGACCTTTGGAAAAAATTGAATAAAGCAAATACTGGTAAAAAACCTTACCTTTCGTTTATATGATTGAAAGAATTGTGCCTTTGTTTTCAAAGGAAAATTTAAGTAAAAAGAAAACTACATTTTGTATATTTCATTAGTTTTCGGACCTTTCTTTACTGAATAATTTCAATACCGTAACTTCAAGGTGTTTAATTAGAATATAAGAGAATAGACCTAGCAGATAATTTTGTCACAAAAGTACATTTAATAACAAAATACTAAAAATAATGTTATTTCATTATGTACAAAATATCTATGCCCCCCCCCCCCCCCCCCCCCCCCCCNNCTTTCATATGTTGAAAAAAAAATTCTTTTGATTTAAATTTACATGTGAATTTCTGAGACACTTACTAACATATTGAATTTAAAATAAGAGTATGCTCTAGGAACAGCTGTGCTACAATGAAGTCAGACAAAAGACAAATTTATTAGTTAAATATTTTTATTAATTATTTTCTCTTACAGAAAATTGTATATACATGCACAGTGACATACAAATGTCAAATATAAAAAAGAGCCAGTAAGCAATATTGCATACACATCTCATCTATTAAATTACATCTGGTAATATATTTAAAAAAATCATAAGATAATTGAAAAAACAACAACACTTTAATCAATCCATTTGTAAAAAAACAGGTTAGAATGATATCAAACAAGAACAGTATTAACTTACTCTTTCCCCAAGATGATTTTATTTGCATTATTTTTCACAGGAATGCCGTGCTTATTGAGAATATCAGTCAAAGTATCCTTAACTTCTTGACTGTACATATCAAAGTCAAACACATTACCCACAATATTAGAAAGACTTTCATTAGGAAATTCCTGGAAAAGATAATATTTTTCACTTAAATACAAATCATAAAGACTTGATAGTATATTATAGTTATGAAAAAATGAACAAAAAATTGAAGTATAAATTAAAATAATTCTTCACCATAAAGTCTCAATATCATAATGCATGAATAACATTATTCTTAAATACAACTAAAACTAAATTTTACGTTTCAGTACATCAAAAGAAATATTGAAAGATATTTCCTTTCTTTTATTTGACTTAGACTGAATTTGCATTCCGAATAAAATCTCGGGGTCAATGGACCATATAATTTATAATTAAAGTTTCATCAGTGAAAAATTTGACAGGAAAGATTTCATATTTTCAACAGTCTAAATTGGTTGAAAGTGATATAAACATATTTTAAAAGATGTAGTAAAAGGTAAAAATTTTAATCCAAGGTTGTGTGACACTGATTACTAAATGACATCAAATTACACATCAACAAAACTGAACAGAACAGGACAGGACATTTTCTATTTAATACAAATGACACTTAATTGAGGAGTATACATGAATCTGATATCATGTTAATACAATATCATAAATAGACAATTTCTTAAACTAATAAAAAAAATTTTATCATGAGCAGACAGAAACCATTACACAATGGTTTTATAACAGATAGAAATGTTTCAAATACATTTTATTAACAAATAAAATACGTTAATGGTGCTGTCTATAGAAAAGAAATAGAGTGTATTCCACTCCTGAATAAAACCTCAAAAATTTGTCTCTTAAAGAGAAAAGTATTGAATACTCCACATACTTCATGAATGTAAGATCCTACACCATAAAGTTAACTATGAAAGACTTTCTTCTTTACAAAATACAGTAAAGAATATAAACTTCTCATAATTTTAACAAAAGGATCAGAACAATTTTCTTTTTCTTTTTAAGGTTAACAAAATACTTAAAAGAATGAATTACCTGCAAATGTTTCACAATATTAACAACTTCACGAGTAGAATAAGGATACTGAAGGAGTCCTTGATCTGCCATAACTCTTAATTCAGCAAACGCTTTCACTAGACGCATAATAACTTTATCAGGTACATCAGGCCCATACTGTTTCAATAGCGAGTGTTCTGATTCAGCACTTGGGTTATCTACAGCATGACAACTAAACAAGTCTCCTATTTAAAGAATTTTAAAAATGGTAGTTTGATTGATGTAAGTAACAAAACAAAAAAATTAATTAACAAAATTGTGCAATTTAATTAACATTACCCAAAGCTCCAAAAAAGTCATTTCCCAGAAATGGAAATCCTGGTCTATTGGCAAGTACAATCATTCTAAAGTCTTTGTGTATGGGAATTAGGTTTTCTCCAGCACTTGCTAACTGTGGGTAATTTAAAGGAACAATTCTCCTACCATCAGAGAGAATCATTTCACCGGATTCCACTAAAGTCTGGAAATACAAATATACCAACACTGGTTACACATGAATCATAGTAAATACTACCCTATAGAGAATATTTCATACTATTCTTATACTAAGGTGTCAAATGTAAGCAGCTCTAATATTAAAAACCACTGAAAATAATATACAACTTGCCTAACTACTTATGCTAACCTTTAAAATGCAAGTGACATGGGTAGGTGCTTTATCTGCTTCATCAACAATTAATACATGACCAGATTTCACAGCTTTTACAAGAGGAGAATCTTCATATATGACCACTCCATCTCGCACAGTGGGCTGAAGTGTCAGAGTCTGTACAGTAGTATCTCTTTGAAAAGAAAATTCAGTAAAATTGCAGTTGGGAACAAAGTAAATTCATAATTCATTAATATTTTTTACCGGTGTAGCTGAATATACTCCCTAGGACGATTCAGTAATTGGAGGAGGCGATCAGCTAGTTTATTTTTGCCCACTCCTTGGTTTCCTATTAGAAGCAAGTGTTCTCCCAGACAAAAATCTTGCAATAGTCGTTCCAAAACAGCAATGTGCTAGGGAGACAATAATCCTTTTTATACCATGACAAATATTCAAAGAGAAAATGTTGGTGAATTTGTTTAGTACTTAAGAGGCCATGCACCGTCCTTCAATTTTACCAATTAAAAGAAATGAGAGTATAATTATAGAGTATAGAGAGCATTAGTTCTTAAGTCATGTCACTTGGTAAAGATGAATCTAAATAGGGAGGTAAACAAGAAAAATTGAGAACAGACAAAAAAAAAAAAAAAAAAAAAAANAGACAAGGTTTTTAACGAAGGAAAAGAGAATAGGTAAACACAGGTAGTACATAAAGCTTAAGAGATGACTTAGTAGTGATTTTGACAATATTTTAATCTACTATCATAGTAATACTTAAATTTTAATTATGAGTGAAAATAAAATTATACGTCAATTCAAAATTAAAACAGCTCAGTAGTGCCACATTAAATAATTATGCTATTTTGATATGGTTGCTATTTATATAAAGCTTGCAGTCAGAATTAATGGACATGATTATCTTACAATTACATACTTCTCAAGTAACAAGTTGATGTTGAGCAAGCATGGATAGTGAATTATATTTAATTAGTGAATTTCCCTTCATGAATTATAGTTCTAATTAAAATATTTTTCTATTTGATGTTATAATCAGCAGAATTTCTGGAGCAAAGCTATCCCTACTTTCTAACTCACATTATGAAAAGCAACCATTACATACCATTTTCCATACCATTACAACTGTGTGATAAGTTTGAAAAAAAAAAAAAAAAAAAAAANGATAAATTCTACAAAAAATACCTGGGGGACATCAAAAAAGAGAATGTCTGGAATTTTTGTAGTCATTTCAGTTTTATATCGTGGAGCCATGGTTTTCCCTATGATAACATTGTCTCCATCTATCTTGCATACAGATTCAGACAATGATTCTTGTGAAGTCATATCTAAGCCAGCATCTGAAAGGCACCTATTCAATGTCTGTTGAGATAATGCAGGTAAAAACCTATAGGAAGAAAATGATTAGAGTACTAGTTATTTTGCTACTTTTCCTTTGGGTTGTAAAACTTTTAAAATGTCAACATGCAAACCTTGAAAGGCATGCTCTCTGAATAGCATTGGCAGGACTGTCTGGGTATGCTTTCATTCTTTTAGCAATTCGTAATAGTTGCCTTGTTGACAAGGAACCAGATAAAGTTCTTACAGAAGGGTCTTGAGATTCCTTCATTTCATGAGCAACTTGCATCACTTTCTTAACTGCAGACCCAGCATCTCCATACTAAAAATACACCAAAAGCATCCTTGTCTTAAATTTTAGAATGTTTCCTAAAAATGTCATTAAAATAAGACAGCATTATTATGTTTAAGGAAAAACGTTGAGTGCTTACAAGATTTTGAATCAAGCTGATTTCTTCCTCTGGCCTTAAAGGTCTCATTTCATGATATAGAAATAAACTTAACATCTCAGGAGACAACCATTGTGTCTGGTTATTACCTGGAAGTAAGCATAATATTATAAATAAATTGTAAATTAATATTTTTTAAGGATAACTCAAGTTTGCAATTACAAAAGTTTAATATTATGTTGTTTAAATTTAATTTTCTTTCTGATAATAATGTAAAATAAAATAAAATTATTTGAAAAATATTCAGATCTCTGAAATTTGCTATGGAGGACCATCAAGGAGAGCAAATTTTTTAGTTTTAATTTTGTGACTGACAGAAAATCAAATTGAGGCACCCAAAACCAGAAGGGCCTACAGCACGCCATGGTCAAATTTGATACTTTAGCATGTATCCTGACATCTGTGGCGAACTAGCTATGGCTGTGTTTTAGTCCTAAGTATACGTGTTAAAGGATTTATGAAAAGGTGTTCTGGCACTTCATCTGACATTCAATTCCATATGGGCCCAAAGCACAAGCTGAGTTTCTTGGTCAGTGTTGCTCACTTGTAAATACATAGTACAACAGTAATATAAAGTAGGTATTTTTAAAGTATGCTACTGGATGCACAAAGGCTGTAACAATGCTATATGGCTAACTTATAGATACAAATTTCATGCATTAAATGTGCAATAATAATAAATAAGAGGATAGTTCGGATAATTTGTAAATCTCATCCCCGAAACTCTTGTAAATATTTATGAAACGGTTGTGTTTGTTAAGACCGAATTACTGAAGTGCCACCCTTGCTCCATACAAAACAGTCTCGTTTACAAACACAATACTCACAATAGTAATAATATTCATCACCCTAGAGTGTCAACCACTCTTTGCCAAAAATAACCATATCATTCGGGAATCGTTCTATTTAATTCCCTGCCCAAGAATAAAAGATATTACGAAACTGAATCTCTTCAAATCAGCAGTTAAAAACTACCTCCTGCACCAGTGCTTCTACACTGTAAAAGAATTTATTGATTTTAATAAAAGTTAAATCCGTCTTGTACTTTATCATGCCATTGCTGTAGTACTTTTTAAATAACTTATAACAATTTCAAAAATTATTTTCTTGCATGACTGTTGCATCTTCTTATTCATATTAATTTAGTTTTATGTGTACATAAATTCTGTAGCCCCATCTTGGCCCGGGTTTTGCTCCGGTTTTCCTTCGGGTAGAGGCGAATTTCTTATACAGGTTCTCTAGGCTTTGTCTAGGGGCATGTTTATTGTAATAATAAATCGTGAATTTAGTGTTATTTCAATTCTTAAACACTATACTCAGAATAATCTATAGTTCGATAATAATTTGTACATGTAAATTTTTGCTTTAAATTACAAACATATTGACATTCTATTAGTATTATAACTCGCAGCTAACTTTTTATCTTATCTAGGAATTTTTGCTGAATTTTTTGAATCCGCCTCTGCCTTAGGGCCCTTGATCGGAATTGATGGGATGGT
>NNCF01125824.1:72174-140899 GCA_002313205.1 Laupala kohalensis
CCCCCCCCCCCCATAAAAAAGTAAAGAAGTAGCACATGCTGTGAGAGAAGGGAGCAAGAGTGGTAGCAGCAGTTTAAAATTTGTCTACTCTAACCGCAATACACCTCCGGTTCATTATATTATTACCTTTTTGCGTTGACTACCGAATAGGGACTTCCGCTCGATTTCATTTAGTGTACCTCCAGACTTGCGAACATTTTTTCGAAATCAGAGATGTACACCAAAAATTAGCGTTAAAATCTCGCTCTACGCATTATAAAGTAAAAACGTTGATATTAAATAAATTAAAAACCAGGCGTTGTGAGAGAGCGCGCCGGTTAAAAGCACAGCGCTTATATTTGTTCGTAACATGGACAATATCAGATCAATAGCGATGAAAAGAAAGCGCGAAGACGACATTTATGCACCAAAACAGTCCCTTTAAAGTGCTCTTTATCTAGTGACAGGAGTAATAATGTCTCCTGAAAGCTCATTACGAAGACGTCTGTTTCATTACCCAGAACAGCAATAAAACAATCAATACTCGATGAGTACGGAGAGCAACGAGCAGATTTCCAAGGATCCTGTGGTGAGGATAATGTTTATGATTGCTTGGAAGCAGAAGGTCAAGTTTTTTTCTTCATTTAAGATGCACGTAGAGAAATAGATAGATCGATTAATAACATGTAATCGAACTGAAGTTTCTAAATTGGTAATCGCTTACTTTTTCTTGAATATAATACAAATGTTCGTTACTAGTGTATTTTGAGTAACGTAAATATCAGTTTTATGATACGTATTTCTGAGTTCTTATATTCTAACCCTGAATGTACGTGGTTAGAATCAAACAAAAATATTCACTATTGTTATTCTTTAGAAGTGGATACGCTTGCTTGATTCGCTTGATACTATATAAGAGCTGAAACAAAAATACTTGCGACATCACAATTTTCGGGCTTTTGAAATGAACTGTGATTCATTGCACAACATGACATATTCAATCCAGCGCAAACAAAGTTTTTGATACCTCGAGAACAAGGAGAAAAAAAACTTTGCTTCCTGACCTAGATCAGTCCGTGTTGCTCTTTGATAGTTGACGTTTATTTAGCGCAAAAGCCCATAGTGTACACCAGATAGGGTAGTAATTCATCGAAGACTAATTGTTGTAGCCGTAGGCTGTGGTGAAACGGCGGAAGAAAAGAAAACAATGGAGACAAGTGAGATACCTAAAAATATCAGAGAAATCGACAAGAAATTAATGGTCCAACTTCAACATTGCGAACTAGCCACAACCAGAAGTAGCGGAATCAGAATACTCTATCTCGCAAAACATGCTCTTTCTCCACCCTCTTTCGAAGAAAGTTTTTCCCAGAAGAACCCAATTAAATTTCTTGACATTTTCTAATTATTCATCCTCATATTCTCTCGAACACATGAATGTATTGTAATGAACTACTGAAAGACAGGTATGGGCGAATTTTAAAATACAAACTATAAGATAACGAATCAATATGAAAATACCCCTATAAATTCATCACATTCATTGTTTGATTTTTTACTTTAAAGTAAGTGGTACTTGTGATTTGACTGATCACCTCAATATGTAAAAAAGTGTATTTAATAACGTGAATTTCTAACATTACTAAGTATCCAGGGTGGCAAAATGCGTAGAACCGACCCTGCACTGAGACTGAAAGGAAGACTGACGCCTGTTTACACAGGATTTATAAGGAATGACACGAGACAAATAGGGCTCTCCGATTCTGTACGTCCCCCGTCTTCATTTCATTTCTCCTGTCAGTTCCGTGACAGGATTGTGTAACAAAGCCTCTACAAACTAATACCAACAACAGAATCACTATACATTGGATATCAGTACACTTCAACAACAGTACACTGAATAAATCGATTCGGCCTACTGTTCGAAAATAAGCATTGCTCTGATGCGCTCCCGCTCCACTATACCCCGTCGTATACAAGTTGTGGTTTGAGCCTCATAAGGGTAAGCATTTCCACCATTAGACACCTATGGGAAACATTTTTTCAGAAATACACGTACCTTGAACAGGAGGTTCCGCTAAGCCAATGATTCTGAAGGATGGGTGTATCTTCAATATGCCAAGAGCTTTCATCTGTTCGTCCGTCAAATTGTGCTTTTGCTTCAAAGAGTCGTATCGATCATGTCGAAGAAGGCGCGTTCCATCATAAAGGGTTAATTCTCTATCATGGATTAGCCTAAAATATTGTATTATACATTGAGTTACACTTACATGATATTTTAACGTTCGATCAATAACATTGTCAATGCTAAGACATACCTGTGGACAACGGTTAGTGTACTCTGGTGTACTCTATGAATTCCATCCAAAATGGCGAGTTTGCCTTCCAAAGCAGCCGTAACTAAAGGAGAGTTTCTCCAAACAGTGTCTCCGTTTGTTAACGTAGTTCGTTGTTGAAGCAAATCCCGAGAGGTCATGTCCTACACAAAATGATAATCCTACGTAATATATAAGATTGTCAGAAGGACGTAAGCAGCAATTAATAGTTATTGCATTCCTCTTATAATTTTGAAAATTGTTACATATCCTCAATTTTACGTAAAAATGATGAATATTCCAATAGTTCATCAGGTGAATTTTCCCTTTTTACATAACTGATGTTTAGATATATAAAACTACCTGGTACAATACTATAGGTTCCACAACATAATTCAGCATTCTGGCCAACTGAAGAACAGTGGAGCTTTTGCCACATCCTTTAGAACCAATAAGGCAAATATCACTGTACTGGTGGGACAACATCAAATTTGCCAATAATTCATCTTGATAAGCTGTCGCTATGTATTCATTTGATTTCATATTTCCACTTTCCAAACCACAAGGGAGCTAAAAAGTATGAAGCTGGGGTGAGTGTGTGAAAGGCGACTGACAAAACACATCATTTTCTTGCTAAAACAGTTTTTAGATATTTTATTCAACAATCATTGCGTACAGAAATAAAGTTCATATATCAATTAGTTCGTGAAATACAGGGGAAGTAGTATACCATGTAGTTATCGCTAATGACGAACTTCCTAGAACTTGTCTACTCCTTTACCCCTTAAAAATTGAAATATCAAAAAACCCAAAAACCCGTTTCTAGATATAACAATAAGCAACATTTTCATACAAAAACCGAGATTACATCTAAACTAATTTAGGTATCAAGTGTAATAAGCAAAACTCCGAAAAACAAAACGAAACATTTTACCTTTTAAAATATGAATTTCAAAAAATCGTTATTTATTACGCCTCTACAATACAAATGCTAACAGCTCTGTCAAAATTTTAAGTTACTATCTTTAATCAACGTAGACAGAAAATTATGTGTCAGTCGTTCACCAAACATTTTCTGATATTCCAGAAATTAGTTTCCTTCATTCGACCTATGTGTGTATCTATTTTACGACGAATGGTAAACCGAACTACCAGCAAATGGTAGTGCGGCCAGTACTAGCAGATACTTGACAACGAAACGCTGGAAGAGTAACGTACGAAGTCATTTTCTTTCAGTAGCTCTGACATGCAGAAGAGAACAACATACTTAATGATTCTGAAGCAAGCTGCATTCGTACGAATGGCCTAATGGCATGAACAAGCGATTAGAAATGATTACGTGTGCCATGGAAAATAATTCAATGTGAATATACTTGACAGAAAAAATAAATAGAAGTACGAATGGTAATTTCTTCGAATATTATACGAGTATCGAAGTCACTAAAGTAAATTATAAATAAAACCCCAAAAACTTACTTGTATAGAGCTTCCGCTATATCTAGAAGATAGAGTAACTTCCGCAATGCAGTCATTATGTTTTATATTTTGGACACTCTTTGAATCACGATTAGATTCATTTTTTGATATCTGGAACGTAGACAACGCAGTTTCAACTGCATTTTGCCCCTCAGGACTCAAGAAACTGCGGTATGGATACAGCCGATAAAACACCTCGTATATCGTAGATTCTGGAAAAGATTCCTGAAATGACAACAACATGTCCTGCAAATTAACGCGACTACGACTCACAATCCGACATTCACTAAAGTAATTTTCTCATATCATTAGACAAATTTTGCCATTAACCGAATTAAAGGAAAAGTTTTGGCTTATACTTCATTACTAAGTTATCACAGGGAAAAATAACAAAATGGACAATTCTTTGAAAATTAATTAAGAAAAACTAAAGACCCTTTTGCAAAGCGAACAAAACAGCAGAACAAAATCTGAAACGAATTACATCCAATAACCCTACTTTGACCCGTTCACAAATTTTCCAATAACAAAAACGCCTTAAATCTCTAAATTCGTTCGATATAGGTAGAGTGCACCTGAATTACATATTTGGGTCGAACAACGACAGGAAGAAAATGAAGATCAGGAGAACAAAAAATACACAAGAGTTACCCGGTTCCGACTTTCCGAGTAAATCTAGTTCGGAAAAATTAGGTTTTAAGAACAGGAGACATTAACGGTGTTCACTATTTAACTGATAAAGCTTTCGAGTGTCTAAAAACAAAATCTTTTCAAAACTTGTACTTAAATTTTTGTTTTTAGTATTTAAATCGCATTTGTGAGCATTTTAACACTAATTCCTGTCTTGAAAGCCGGACACAAGAAATAAATTAAAATTTCAAATTTTGACTGCATTTTCTGAAATTTCGGACTGGGTACATCAAATAAACCGGAGGTGACAGTTAACTATGATTACAGACGTACAAGAGTACACTGAGATAAAAAAGAACACAATTGGAAAGAAATTTATATTTTTCCTTAATAATGACGAAGAATCTAAAAAAAAGACGCTAAGTAATTAAAAATTAAGAACTAAAAAATCAACAATTTCTTGTCGAAAACAAGTTAACTATTCATATATAAACGTAGGCTTTCGCGGCCGGAGTCAATATAACAGAGCACGACAGCGACTTAGGTCTGTACGTCTTTGACACTGACCTGAAGAAGGCCACAGCACGACGGCAGAAATGTTGGTAGTTACATCTACTAAGAAGCGGTTTGTCCCGGACAAACAAGTTTATATTAACTATTCATGTTATGTGGATGGATACCTGGTTTACGAAAATCCCCCATTTGCTCAATTAACGACTGTGTACATACAACAATTATAAAGTGAACGACACAAGAAAAGAAAATGATGACAACAGATTGAAGTGTCCTAAATTTCTTTACTTTATTAGTACTTTAAAGATGACGTTAAAAAAACGGAATACGCCGTTTGAAAAAAATAATGTGCTTTGAGTTTAGAAAAGAGAAAACAGCCCCCAGCCTTAGGAGAAGAAGAAGATTTTACTAGTATCTGAGCGGCAGCTGGGAGATTGTCGATGGGGAAATCGGGAAGTGGAAGTCCTGATGATTCACTGGTTAGAAGTGCTTGGCTGGTTGACAGAAGTTGCGACAGTCGAGCGGGATCCAGGGAAGGCGCGAGTTGACGTAGACTTTCAAGTTGTTCCTGTGAACACGAAATAAGAATGACAATAAATATAATGAGCACCCAAATACACGAAGGATATTACTTGAAATACACACATATTTAGAAACAATACAATTCATGTCTTCTTACAGATACGAGAACACGCGTATGGATATCTTCTTTCTGGATTTACAATTGTATCAACGAGCAGGAAACTTTTCATCAATGAAGCACACAAAATATGAAGGATGTATAAGGGAAAATATTCATAAAATTCTTACTAGAGTTTATTTACTCGTTACACCAATTTATTACACCCAAAAACTGCTCTAAATGATAAAAGTCTTACCAGATATTCAGAAACAATATTTAAAACGAGTATACTAGCTTTTAATGATAAAAATTAAATCAGCCTTTAGGTGAGATTGTTTGGAAGCTGTAAAAAGATTCGTGTTCAATACATCATTCAAATGGCATAAGCGAATCATTAATTGAAATTATCGTAAAACATAGCAATTTTTTTCCGTGACTAATTATATGAATAATATACGTCAGTTTAATGATGCTAGTATTGAGCAATTAAGCAGCAAATTATATTCGGCAACATGCATAAAGGATGAAAAAGGAACTGTTCAAAAATAATTAACGCATTTACTCTCTGATATAATACCTTGCTCACGCATGAACTTAATTAATTTCAAGCAACAAAACATCTTCCGTGTAGCATTTAAATTAATGAGAATCCTCACTCGCTTTATTTAATTAGTCACTTCAGATTTACGAGTCTTTGTAACCAACATTTCTAAAACACAAGTTCATATCGCCAAATTGAAAGAACCTAGCATTTACAGGTATTGAATTAGAATAAAAAGTTATTAATTAATTAATAACTTTTTAGTAAAAACTGGTAAAACAGTTGTTTCAGTAGAGTATAACCAGGAGCCAAAACTTCCCACGATTGTAAAACAGCATATACGTTCCTAGATTCTTTCTATAATGTTCTAAGTGGAGTTTGTGGACTGCGGAACTTGATAGTGGAGTTGCAAAGTAACAAGTAACGTAGAAAAGAATGACACGCGCTCAATCAGTAGTGAATTTGAAATTTTGTATTCATGCAACATTCGCTCGATAGTACAGCACATCATTTTACGAGTTTTAAATGTGTTTCATAATGCAGTTTAAGAAACACATACTATAAATTACATATTTTATTAAAAGAAAACGTCTATACACTGTTCTAAGCTAGGAACCCATCGGGAGTTTGAGTGGGAATCAATTTCTAAAATTGCAACAAAAATTGTCTCCAATATAAACAGACATTTTATAAGACTGATTTAAAAAATTATATTTATAAACATTAAAACATTTGATCAATAAAAGGGCGCAAAGAGCATGGTTTATAGAGAGTAAAATGTTCTCAAACACTTGAAGCAATCCAATATGTTCATAGCGGTAAAATCATAATTAAATATATAAAACATTCACGGATGTAATGAGCTTAATACTGTAAAGAAATGGTAAATAATTAATGCAATGTAAATTTAAATAGTATATAGTGCATATAATCATCTTGTTTTTTCAAGAAAAATGAAAAATACATTACAAATATCAGAAAACATGAAAGAAATAGTGTATGGCTGAGACGTCAAGTAAGAAATATTAACAAAAATTATATATACTTAAACCTTTTACTTAAAAATCATAATATATTCACAATATCCTCCAACACTATACTAAGTGAGTTAACTAACTGCTCATATTGTACCAGAACTAAGTTTCACTCTAAAATGACAATTTCCGAGCTCACCATTTACGATTTACAGTAATGCAAATCTACAGCAACTACATCACTGTTTCGCAGGAATCTAATTTCATTAGTGACGGCTCTTTGCGATCCAACACAGCAGGAAAACGCGCAAATTAATTGGAGCAGAGCGCGTCTGCGAGGTGATTACAGCACACAATGGATACCAGTAAGGTTGAAGTAGGGAGACGGTGCTGCGGTAGCCATCACCATGATGATATCCACAGGAAAATTCAAAGGGCGAGTGGTACAATTGCTTTACGCTAATTTAGAATTTTGCTTCAGAGTAGAAGGAGAACGTTTTACGCGGGCATAAAAATAAAGAACAGACGAAATATAAAGCGAGTACAAAAGAGTGATACAATAATTCTAAGAAAAAGGGGAACAGACGACAGAGAATTAAAAATTCACACGGACATGTACAACGAAGAGAGCTTTCAAAGGTAAAATTATTCATTAAACACTGCATTGAATTGTTCCACGCAGTGATTTTCAAAGAAAAAAACATGACCAAGTTAATGATTTATGCAATTGAAATACATTAAACGAACCATCAAGATCACATCCAAAGTGACATAACTGGAAATGAGTTATTTTCAAATATACTAAATGTGAATTTCTAGTATACCTCAAATAACTCTCTAATATTGTCCGACTATTAGAAGAATATAAAGAATACATCTTAACTATTTATTTAATATAAAGAATAATTTATAAGTGACAATTTCTAATCCTAGTTCAATAACATGAGTAACATTTTAGTTTAAACTAAAGCGTGCTGTAAATTAGCGCTTTGTCCTCCTCAAACAGTTTCTAATAGAGTTTTTGATAAATTGAAATGGAAATGAATTGCGTTCCATAATAACAAATTGTTGACAAAATATTGTGTTACTTTTTAAATATAGTAAGATATTATAAATAAAATAAGGATAATGCTACATATCTTTTCGAGAAACTTTTAAAATATTTTATTGCAACCATTATATTGAGACTAGCCAAGGGAGACGAAATCGTTTAACACATCGAATATTTTTTTGTTAGTAAGGGGGACACCAAAATTCGGAATATTACTAATGATGTAATATCGAAGAAATAAAGACGTGAAAATAAATAAGAATCAAAACGTAAAGACATTTTTACTCCTATTTCCGTATAAGGCGTCGACATCACAACAGAGCCCTAAAATAAAATTATATTGTCAAAATAAAATTATATTGAAGTCGTTGAATCAGTCCGATATAATAGCAATGCAATCTGCTATTAGACTCCTAGTGTGACGAGGAACAATATTTACAAGTAATAATAATATGATTTCAAAGATATGTATAACTAATGCTTTTAGAGGTACCATTTCCAATTGTTGTTGGGAGCGGGCTGGAGGATGGGGGGACGGCGGCAAATACTAAGCACAATAATGTTTTCTAGATTGTTTTCTGATATTATCAAAAAAATCAAACGAAGTCCATTAATTAACTAGATAAACAATTTGTTACATATTTATTTAGAGTTTGATATAATTCGCACATACAATTTGTTTCACTAGGTATCAGCCGAAATTTATCTTTACTCTAAAGAACCAACAATATAATTTTTCATGTAAAGAAATGATTCAATTAGCTAAACCAAGCTGCAAAACGGTTGCACTTGCGTCCGGCGTCGCAACTGAAACACGACATGTATCCCTTATTATAAATATAACGTACCTTATTTTATTAATACTACTAGAAGGGTCTAGCTCTCGGGATTCAAGTGCACTTTATTTTCATTTACTCTTTTCTTTTAAATTGGGAAATCTTCATCAATCAACACATTTTCTTCAAAGTCATTAAAACGAAACAGAAAAAAAAACTCACCAGTAACAATTAAAAACAACAAGCCAAAAAAACAACAACAAATTTTATTCGCTCTGGAAGATATTATATTTTATTGTTTATTATTTTTATTTAATTCAATCGCCTTGCGTCGCTCACTGGGATTTTCACTACTATTAAAACAAATCCTTTATTTGCAATCCACATGGCAAAAATATCAGCGGATAATATATAAGATACTTTAATATAAGATATTTTGCAACTATTAAGTCAAAATTTAATAGGAAAATTCAATGTTTCACATTACGAATGAACAGTAAATACAAGAATAGAAATACTGTTCTTATTTCTTACTTGGGATATCCAATGGAATTTCAGAACAATTTCTGATGTAAAGTGAGTTGAAACAATTTCTAATGATAAAATCTCACGTAATGTATTTTAGTTGAGTATTTAGTTGGAAGTACAACTCTCCAGCAGTACCCGCAATGCTCCCAGGAGCAACGCGGCACTCAGACTCAAATACCTCTCCACACAGAAAAAAATGTAATGAAGATAATTTAATCCGCGTTGGTGCCAGGCACCTGAAGGGCGAAAAAGCGTGGCCACCTTACCCGCACTCTAATCAACGACCCCGTGCCGCGAAGTGCGATAAACGCGAGCCTCGTGCAGGCGCCGCTGAATTAGGGGCTCTCGAAGTGCTGGATGGAAGTCACATGTTCTCCTTCCGGCAAACCAATTAGACGCAATCCCGTTCCGAAGTTCCTAGCGCCACCTTTCGTGACTGATGAATGGGCTTCTGAACCGAGCCGGGGAGGTGATATTGAGGCGAGGGTTGGGAGCTCGACGGAGGTGCGTGAGGAGCGGAATCAGCGCCGTATCGCTCGTCTGTGGAGTCAGGGGTGCCTGGGGATATGTGGAGAAAGAACGCGAAAGGGCAGTTCGTACGGGAGGCGGCGGCGGCCGCAAGCCGAGAGGGTGCGAGGTTGAAAGAAGGTATGGTATTGGAAGCCGAAGGAGTAGGATGCGGTCGGTGCGCGAGAATGAGGTCTGCGAGAAGCACGCGATGAGAGGAAGAAGCGTGTTGATGCGGTGTGAGGTGCGAGAGAGGCACCCACCCACAGAGAGCCCGGAAGCCACAGACTTCCGAACCCAAGACAATGCATTCCGGATGGATGGCCAGAAAACAACTCAATCGCTCAACACCCTAACGGCCACAAATTACCCCCAAAGCTCCCAATTTTCACGCAATATGGGAACAAATTGCGCATAACATTGCGTGATGGGACGCTATAAGGATTCAATAGTATTTCTATTGCAGGAAAACAGATTTTAGAGCAGTGAATTTTACCCATAATATTAGCTATTGTAACAAGAATTCAGCATAACTTGTATTTCAAAGCACGAGAACTATAACACACACAAAAAAAACAAAACATGCATTGTTAACTTCCTTCAAAAATAGTGCTGTCAAATTAGCGAGTCGGTCAGAAAGTCTATAGAAAAAATTCCGCCATAAAAACCTAAGTATGAGTAAGTAAGTTTTCCAAATAAAATGTTTTATTTTTTAATACATATTAATTTTTGAAAATTAAATACAATGCAAATATATCAATTTTTAAACACTTAAGCAATCGGCAAAGGTACAGGAAATTATTGTATGTCGGCAAAGCAACAAGCGCGTAAAGATGTGGAACACAGAAAAATACATCTTACAATAGATTATTCTTACAATAGTTCACATGTATTAATGGATTTAAATCTTCGTTTACAAAATCTGGAGGGATCAAATCCCCATTACTTCATGGCACAAGCTAAATTTATTTCTTCCTCCACATAAATTGTCTGAATGAATGAGATGAAAAAACTGAAAGAAGAAACTCGAGGAACTTTTACAACTTCTTAAGCCCATAATTGTTTTACATATGCTTCCTAACTTTTGAAGCGATTTAAGTACAAATGAGTTACTGGTAAGGTTAAAGAAGAGTACTGCGTCCATAAAAGCAATTCACACTCTTGAATTTCAAGTATTGGATGTACTCCTCACTTATTCATATCTCACATAATAATATCTCACCTGGTAAGGAAATTTATAGGTTTTTAATACCCTTTCCCTAAATTGGACACTCAATGAATTTAAAGTAAAACTAGTTGGAAATTCAATCACGAACCTGGGAATATTAATCATTCTATTTAAACCAATACTGTTAAGTGCATCCATCTTAACATATTGAAAATTTGACGAAAAAAAGATTTCATACAAAAAGTATTTTATTAATAGTAAATCCACCAGTAGCATGGGAGAGCAGGGTTATAACGGCCTCTAAATTCAGAATTTATCTCTTTAGTTTTCAGACTTTCGTCGCAGTTTATGCCACGTCGAAATAGGGTTTCATTTTATACTCGTGTGCAACGCGATTTTGGACCGCGAGAACCGCGCCTGCCGTCTGTCCCGCCGCACTGGGTCGGTCGCCTACTCGCGTGCTGCCGTGGCCGCCTCCGTTCCTCCGCAGAAGGATGACGGGGCGCATCCACGGGGTAATCACGGAAGCGTCACGCGCGCATCTGCTGGAACTTCCACTTTTTATTCGAAGCTTTGCCAATTAAAGTTTCAGTTTGACTTACATGTGATGGAACTCCTAGCGAAGCCCCAACTCGGCGATTAAGTTTCTCGGACTTCAAAAGTACTGTGATGATGAAAATTCAGTTTTCCTCATACGAAATGGATTTCGATACTAATTTCGAAATATCTCGTTCATCTGTAATATATGAATATAATTCATTTCCTTGTCAAGGGAAAGTCAACGACAAAGCTGGGAAACACTAAGTGATAGCGTACAGTGGCGGCGATTAGGGGGGCGTGGGGGAACAGCCCCCAATCCCACTTATTTAGGGCAGGATACAAATTTCATTTTAACCGTCTAAAACTGGGAATTATGAAAAAATTACACCACCCTTGAAATCACCAATTGTCTTTTCACTGTTTTATTTCATTATTTAGAACATACTTAGTGAAAATATGCAGAAAATGTCACGTAAATGAAATCTGTCAATATTTCCTCCTCCCCCCTCACAGATTTTTGACACCCAATCGCCGCCACTGATAGCGTAAGTTAAGCGATGGGAATATTACAAGATACGCAAAAAATTTAACAAATATTTTTTTGCTTGAATGTTACAAATATTCTCGCACATACTAAAAAAATACTAATGAATTTTAAGAAAATATTGTTTCGGAAATTTTCTTGTCATATACAGCTCCTAGTGTACAAATTCACGGTTTCTCTCTTTACTTTCTCAACAAAGTTATGAAAATTTTGTAATACACTTATCACGTAATAATATTTAGGAACTTTCCTTTGCTCTACACACAAACATTAAGCTATCCTAGTTTATAAGTTATATCCTATAAGTGGGTTTATAAAAAAAATGCACAACTAGCAAACTCGAACATGTAAAACATATTTGAAATACTTTTACTATGTTTGTAACTCTTTCGCGTGATACTTCAATATATTAAAGTTCAAAGGTGTTTGGAAGTGAATCAATCGACATAAACTGCACCTAATCCTGGAACAACTTTTTAGAGCCATTTATATAGCCATACAGACTTTTGTTATATGTTTTGTAAGGCACTATGTTATTTCATAAAATCTCCTTATGTCCTTTATTGATTTGGAATACGCGAAGTTTCATTTAGGGAATTCAACTTAAACACTATGGCTATAATTAGGTGGAATAAATATGGCTGCAATAAATCAAATCAAAAGTTATGAAAATAGTTAAAATGATATAATCTAAACTGTTCCATTAACCCGAAGGTCTACCAACAGTTTGATTGTTCCAACCGAAAAATTCAATTTCAGGGGAAGAAATGAAATCTAAAATGAGATCTCACTACACGAATAAATTGTAATAGATTGTAAGTAAAAATTTCTGTTTCCGAAGTAACACAATATGTAGGAGCCACGAGCCGTTTGTCAGCTAATAAAATGTCATACATACATCACATTAACGGTATGCGGAAATGTAGTTTTTTTTTGTATTTCCTTCCATATTAGAAATTTTAGAAGATGTTAAAACGCTGAGGAAAACAAGGGTATTTCTACAGTCATTCGGGATAATCCAATGGTAAATTAATACGTATTGTCAACAGCCTTAAGATAGGCGGTTCATAATATTTATGTCAGTTTCATAAATTCACGTTTCAACCTATGATTAGGGCCTTCTTCAGATGAGATAAATTGTTAAACATAGCAACTTAAGGACAAAATTATGTCAACAGAAAAAAATAGAACAAAACACATTTACAAAACAAGCATAAATCATACACATAAGTTGTAAAATCATACACATCAGTTGTAAATACTCGATTATTTTATAACTTATGATTATGATATCTGCTTTTTTGTACATAAATGTTTACAATAATATCCTGCTATGTTGATGTTTAACAATTTGTCGTTATAATTTGTTTCATCTGAAGAATATCCAAAACAAGAGTTGAAACAATGCGAGTTTTTTAAACCGAAGAAATATTATGGACAGTCTTTCTTAAGGTTGTAAAATATATTTAATAATTCTAGATAAAAATTGGACGCCTATAATAGAAGTATGGATATGATCATTATCAAAGTTATGATAAATCCAAGTTACATTATTATCCTAAATAAAATCGAAAAACAAAGATCATTCGTTAAAAAATAAAAAAAAAACGTGAATGTTGACTGATGTGTCAAAGGAATTATTCACAAAGAAATGACGAGAAAAAGTGGAAGGGGAAAGTTTCCCATTCAGGCAAGAATAGATAAAAACTATTAACCTATTTTACACATTTTTCAACCTGGCCCGGGTTTTTCTCAGGTTTTCCTCCGGGTAGTAGCGGATTTTCTATAGGCGGGATTTAATACTTTTATTATGATCTCAAATTTTGACTGCACATCATATCTACGTTTCATTTTGGAATAATAAATTGATAACTACGTATTATATTTTTATAAGTACTAAATTCGCCACTCCCCTTGGGATTAATGGAATTATCCCTTACTTGTTTCCGGAGAGTAACTTTGTTTATTATCCCCCACGAGGTCATACGCTGTTTCCAAACTGCTTTTTGACAAGAAAGTTTATTTATTCATTACTGAAATATCCATCAAACACTATCATTAATAATTACTATTCACACAGACGTAAGTCAACGAGAGAAAGGGTTTTACGATTCCATCCTACAAGCAAAAAGTACAACGAAAAATAAAATAATATTTATAATATTTTATCGAAATGATAGATTAAGATTTTTCAGCATTGTGGCCGCACGTATTTTAGATAATATTAATTAAAATCAATTTGGAAATTTCAAGAGGTGAAGTTTTTAGAGTTGATTGGAACGTTTTCAGTATATGCCCGGAGGTCTTCAGTAACGCATATCACACTAAGAATTTACTTTATTACGTGATAGACTTATCTAAAAAATATAATTTACAGTACGCCAGGGATAAAAATGAATTTTACACCAGTTGAAAAGTAGCTCCAGAAAAGGTTCGTCTCTGGAATGGATGAAGGTACATCTGTGATACGTACACCGGAGTTATACAATACCATGAAAACCAGTCAACATCGCCGACGCGAATAATAGAAGAACGTACACAAACACAGAGCCCATGCCACTGATCAATGTCGAACGTCGCATTGAAAGCATCCTAGCTAATGTAGTTCGTGCTCCTCGATCTTGCAAGAAATATGTTAGTAACCGAACGACGACGCTTCTGAAGGAGGCGAATCACGACGTCGATTGTCTTCGAGACATTCCCTTTAAGGCGCGTTTAAAAAGATTTATTTCAGTACTCTCATCCTCCCTTCCCGTTTGGGAAATTCAAATACATGTGAAAATACACAGGCATGTCATCTGGCGCTACATCTTACTACTCAACGATTTCCTGCTTTACAAATGGGGCTACGCACAGAGCTTAGATTCCGCGGAGGAAAAACAACCTAGAAATATTCTTAGTAACTTTGTATAGTTAACGCAAAAAAAGAAGTTAAAAGAGAAATATGGATTTATTCTTTATAAATGTACTTTTAGAATTTATATTACTTAGTAATGTAGGAAAACATATGAGTGCTCACTTCTTTTTTTTTAGGAGAGTTAAATTGGAATATAAAGTAAATAAATAAATAAATAAATAAATTTTATTGTCAAAAAACAGTACAAACTGCGTATGACCACGTGGAGGAAAAAAAAACTAATTTACTCTCCGGAAGCAAGCAAGGGACCATCCCATCAATTCCGATCAAGGGCCCTAAGGCAGAGGCGGATTCAAAAAATTCAGCAAAAATTCCTAGATAAGATAAAAAGTTAGCTGCGAGTTATAATACTAATAGAATGTCAATATGTTTGTAATTTTAAGCAAAAAATTACATGTAAGTTATTATCGAACTATAGATTATTGAGTACAGTGCTTAAAAATCAAAAGAATTGAAATAACACTAAATTCACGATTTATTGTTACAATAGACCCGCCCCTAGACAAAGCCTAGAGAACCTGTATGATAAATCCGCCTCTACCCGAAGGAAAACCGGAGAAAAACCCGGGCCAGGATCAATAAAGTGAATCTACGTTACAAAACTCAGTTAATATACGTAATTCTGGTATGTAACGAGGTTTCTTCTAAAGTGTCTTTACCTTATAAATAAAACTTGCTAATTTGTCATTAACTTGCTAATTCACGAAAGTTGAAGTTGTGGCCTTCCAAAATAGTTTAGTTCGCATTTGCATGTTACGAAAAGAAAGCGTCATCATTCAACGTTGACAGTCAATCTGCTCAAAATTCTAGCGTCTCTAAAGAGCGAAACTCCGCTGAAAACGGAACTAATCGATTAACACCAACTCTCGCAATGAAATATATATAACATTCAAAATTAACTGTATTTTAGCGAACAAAAACCACAATTTCTTTGGCTATCTGAGACATCTTGGACTGATGCCGGGTAATTTTCGGAATTGCGTTTTTAAATAAATGTTTTCATTTTCATAACTTGAGCAATAGAGCAGCTTCAAATTATTACTTCAATTCAATTAATCTTGTACATAAACCAGAGAAGCTCCTTCCACATGGTTGAAAGGGAAATCCAAAAGTGTACATCACGTAGCACATCATTGATTCGCCGTGCAATTATCCTCGCATAGTAAAGCACGAAATCTCGCTTTAACAGAACAATCGCTTGAAATGGACTAAATCGGGATTGATGGAAGAAAGGAACGCAAAGTGAATTAAAATAATACACCACTTCCAAATGTTTTCTTTTATCTGGGTAAGTCACCATAATTTTCTGGTAAGGGAAATATCACGAGTCTAAATATGATGGCATAGAATTTGGAACAATTTTTTGCTCAGTATAAAGAGAACCAGTATGTCAGTTCAGATTTATAAGATGGGAAGAATAATGGAAAATCAGGTAATAAAAATACACCATGATATTTACTTGGAAATCGATTTATATTTATTGTTGTACCAGTTCAGAGGAATTATACAACGTTAAAGTTATAAGGGAGGGAGGATCCATGCAAACAAAGTATTCTACCGGTGGGAAATTTCTACATTTAACAACTGAATGGTAAATGCAACTTGAGCAATAACGAGAGAAAAAAAAATGAAACAAGAACATCTTTAAGGATACTTCTCAGGATACAATAATTTTTGGAAAGTATTATATGAGAATAATGTGTTAACTGTACGAGGGACCATGGTTAAAACTGTAAATGACAAAAAGTATAACCACAGGTAAAATTGAAATGACAGTTGTTTCATGCATAGGTGTCACTCAAAAAGTCAGGCAGGAGTTAAACTTCATAGAAGTGTTTGATGAATAAACTGCCACCAAAATACCGTACACTGGATTCAAAGTACCTCTTTGATGACGATTGTTTCGTCTTAGTATAAAGAAACAGACTGTTTGGTAAATGTTCGAATCCTTAGATATATTTGCTTCCCAACTCTTAACAATATACATTGAGATATTATCAAATTAACACAATCATAATCAACCATCGATAGTACATGATTAAAAGGAAACTTTTTTAATTCATTAGAAATATTCTAAAATGAAATCTATAGTGAATTATTTCCATCAAAGGAAATGATCATTCTTAATTTTGAATTAAATTTTAGCGATCAAAAATCTTGACACAAACGTAAAACCAATCCTTAAAACCCACTAATTCTGAGGTTCCCGAAACTTATTGGCTCCCTTGATATATGAATATATATCGGCGCCTAATCTGAACTGTTCACAGATAGGAATGTAATTAAAATTTCACTCAAACATAATAGAACAACTAAAATTATTAAAAAGAAAAAGTACATAAAGGAAGATACAAAAAGCACAGTTTTACAGAGATTGTTACAGAAACGTAAATTATATTTTAATTTATGACGTTGCGTGCTGGGGCACGGCGTCCCTAGCAATGCTTCGCGGCACCACTTAGGGAATCATTGCATTAACCCATTACATAGGATATCATTTCGAAAATGAGAAACTATTATAAAGGGGATTGCCTGAACAAAAAATTACAACAAGATTGAATTTTCAATTCAACAAAACACTAATAGGTTGAACTATGAAGTTTTTCAATGCCGTATTCTCTGTTCACAACGCAGTAAGTACATTGTTAGGGGAAAACGCTTTTACATTTCATTCACATATTTTTATCCTCAAATAATTTCAATTTTTTGGAAAATCACATTAAATCAAGGCACTTTACGTGTTTAAGTTCATCACGTACGGAATACTGACCAGGTACTGCTTTGTAGCCTGAACTTTTAAGCGTATCGTTAGTCATAAACGAATAATATTTATGAATGCATTGTTACAGAAGCTACTTACGAAATATCAAAAGACATTATTCTATACGATGATCTACTCTAAATAAACCGGAAGGGGACAATGTGAAAGATCTCAGAAGAACAAAATAATGTTGAATAAGGAAGGAACAAATCAATAATGTGCACCGGAAATAGAAAAACAAAACTATTTTTTTTCTACGTAGATCTTTTATGCTGAAAGGACTTTCGTAAATTTCATTCTCATTCCTTTATTTGTAAGTCATAAGATGTATTATAGTATATCTACATGGTATAACTTATGCCCTGAAAATATTTTTTCAATATAAATGAAATAGTATAGAGTATTTTTATAGGTAAGTTAAAGAACAGGCAAAATTATCTGCATACATTAAAATGATCGAAAGGGTAGAAAAACTTCAGCTAGTAGAGATCATATAAATCCTCCGCCTGAAAGTCCTTCACGCTTCGCTCCACAGACTTTCCGTATCGCTCTCCATCTCTTGGAGCAACAGCTGTCGTCGCTCATGAGGTAGCGCGGGCAAGAAGATGTGCAATTGCGGCCTGTCCCCGCCTCGTCCTCCGCCCAAGTATCGAGGGGTATACGCCGGTTGCGGAGGCGGCATGAACGCCTGCATCACGGGGGTGGGATGAGGCCGCTCCGGAGACTGCAAGGGCGTCGGTGGCGAAGGGCTCACGGGAGAAACGGGGGGTGAAGAAGGCACCGGGGGAGACACGGCCAGGTTGCACAGAGCGACCGACGGCCGGCGGTGAGCGCTGAAGCCCCGCGCGTGCACCAGCAACGCCTCGGCCGGAGGTGGCGGGGAATCGGCCGAACTGCCGCTGCACACAGGATCGGCGAGCGAGCGACAGCAGGGACTGCACCGCAGCGACGCTTCGGCCATCGGCTGCGGCGTAGGTGTTTGAGGCGTCAGTGCTACAGCCGTGGGACGCCACTTCGGTCGGCTCCACGCGGAAGGAGGAGGACGCCGCGGTGGCGCTGGAGGGGATCGGCCCGCTGGCGCCGGTATGACTTTGGCTGTCCCGTTCGCCATAAGCGGCCCGCGACCCGCGAGGTCCAGCCATTGGAGCACACGTTCGCTCAGTGGATTCATCTGTAGCTCAGGCAAGAATGCTTCCACGTGCGGCAACCAGCCGTCTGCTTCGAGGAAGGGGTCATCCGGATCTTCTGAGGAGTCGGAGCTCGTGGAGCGACAACGGAAGATGCAGGGGAGGTACGGGCGACGGTAGCGTCCGATCATAAGGTGACGCGTTCCCAGCGCTTCGGCGTCGTAGGGGCCGGAGCGCTCGTCACAGTCGCTCCGTTGCGGCGCGAGAGCACGTGGAGGTGATGGCGGGCGTCGTGACGCCGACGGGGTGTCCGGCGCCGCCGTTCGTGCGCGGGCCCGCGACCGCAGGAGCTGTAACTTGACGAGACAATGCTTCAGGTCCTTATTCGGGGCAGCTGGTGGCCGACCGAGCGGCTGTGGCGGCGGACTATTCGGTGGCGATGCACTTCCACCGGACACGAAGCGACCGGATGGAGAATTGCTGGAAGACAAATACTGCAAAGCGGGGTCGTCCGCTGAGAGTACGGCATGACGCTGGCCGTCCATCCATACCGTACGCACCAACAGCGGCCGCTGTGATGACTGCCAGCGAGCGGGTGCCATTTGCATTAAAAGGTTCACCAACCGCCACCGTTTAATCTCAATCCCTTCACGCGTCAACTGTCACACTCGTCTTCGATCTGCATCTATTTTTAGGTCCACCAACACCCACAAAGAAACTCGTCGGGCTCTTGCGGCGACTGCGACAGACGCACTCCGAGCACGGAAGGCACGTGTGCGTCTCGGACGACACCAGACTTGGCGGCCAATGGTTACGGCAAGTATCGGGTGCAATGGAGGCAGCGTGCGAGCGGCGGCGGGCACAACAACCAAGTGGACAGGGAAGCATCGCTTGACGTCCGTCAGCCGTTCCCACGAACACCCGTGGCCCCGCCAGATCACCCGCCAAAAAATCGGGCCAACAAATCAGGGACACACGCCCCTCAAAGATTTATCTATCGCTCAAGGGTTTCGCAGCAGCAAATAGAACTGGTAAAATGAATAGCATTTTAAAAACTAAAAAACTCTTCATTTTCAATTACGAAAACATCACGATCTTATGAATGTTCAAAAAGTAGTCGTTTATCGTAATTTCACAATTCAGGAGAAGTCACTAGTTTGCATAACGGTGACGCGCATGTAAGAAGACTTCGTGAGGTGGGCAGAGTCGCTGCAACCGTGTACGTCGCCACGAGTGAACTGCGAGGCGTGGTGGCAGTCGGGTGCCCGTGTCATGTCGTGCTCCTGAGACGGAGGGGACGGGAAAGGAGGGGAACACCGGCGGAGGCGCACGTGCCACGACGATATGGTCGCCGCGACCGCAGCGACGGCGGAGGCGGGGTGCAGCAGGACAGAGAAGACGAAGAGGAGGGGACACGAATGCGAAGCGGGGAGGGGAAAATGACAGGGAGAGAGACACAGCAGAGAGGGAGAAAACGGTGCAAAGCCTCGGGAGTCGTTGTCGGACGACGGAAGTCGAGCGCATGCGTCCGACGACGCTGCCGCCACCGCGCTGTACCACGGGATGTGCCCGAGAGACGAAACGCCGGGTATCAAATCAATGCGGGTCATTCTGGATGCAAAGCTTGAACCCGTCTCAAAGACTTAACAGTAACAAAATTATCAAGAAACAATCTTAATATACAAAATGTTTAGATAGTAAAAATGTGTGCAAAAACTTACATCGCTGTATTTATACCGAAGGATATTAAGACATAGCATCGTTTATTGCTCGTTACTTGTGATAGAAAAACAAGGGTATTCAATTCGGCGATGTTACTAGTCATTTTAAGGATGCCTATTAATCCTTACACACGGTATGTTTAAAATTAATTTACGTTTTCTTGCTTTTACGCACTTTTCCTCTTTATTCCTTGCTAGAGCTACACGTGCTGTAAAGTGAGATGTCGTAAATTCTTCATGCTTATGCATCCGAAAAATAAAAATTCCACATTAACCTCCAAAAATGCAATAAATCAAGTTAGAGTTTCTGTATCTAAGGAACAAGCAACAGTAAATAACAAAATAAAAATATCAAAGTATTTAGGTGCTGGAGTCAGCTGCTTATTACTTTCGGTTTTCAATATAATTGGTGAAAAAATCAAAAGGAGTGAAAAACTCACTTTATGTACCAATGTCTTTAGAATTATCTAAAGCTTAATTATGCATCAGTTTCAGGTATACTATACAAGATAGTATCAGAGTATTTGTGCAATAGTTCGAAACAAGTTTTGAATTTTTTACAAATATTCCTCCTTAACATGTCATTTACTGTGTTTCTACATAACATTCTTAAATTAAAAAATTAAAAAGTGAAGATGAAATTGTTGACTGATCGATATAAAATTAGTATGTTACCACATCACCATATCTGTTAGCTGAAGTTACACGTATTATAGGTTTCATATTGGTGCAGTCAATATGACCTTTCCCATATTTCTTTATAAGACTTTCTTAGCTGTCTTCTCTAAAACTAAATTCACAGGAAGAAGGAGAAAAAGTTTGTTTCATTTTCATAATGCTCACGCGCATGCTCAATTTTATCCTCTATATTCCTTAGTTTTGCATTCTAACGTTATGTTGCTGTATGTTCAGCAAAGTGAATGTCACGTAATATTATTTTTCAAAAATCTAAATTTGGTGACGAAATTGTAATTAATTGTGAGTTGTTAAATTTTTTTTATCACCGCAATAAAGAAGATAATTAAAGAATTTCCCCTCAGAATTTTCTTTCCGCTCGTTCCTTTCGTCATGCTATTGTTTTGATTCCATCAATTTAATCAGCATTTCATTTCCACACCACGATGGAAGTGGATTTATGAAACCAATCGGATGTCGGAACTCATAAGAGCTTCAGGGTCACTACTCGATAGAGTAAGAGAGAGAGAGAGAGAGAGAGAGAGAGAGAGAGTGGTTACATACGTACTGCGGCAGAGAGAACTCCCAGCGATGCTTCAGTCATTACGTTCGTGTTGACTGAAGTCAAGTTACCAACTATTCACGAAACTTGGAATATTGAACAAAAGGAATTCAAATTGTTTAATAATTCATTCTACTGTTTTTACTGTTGGACGAGAGCAATTCTTTTGTGATTTTAAAATTTGTTAAAAAATTTAGATTGTCGTTTGACTCTTTCTTTCACAAGGGTCGCATTGTCTTCAGTCACATGACGCGTCGTCACATTCCCGTCAGAACAGAATTTTCCACATTTTTAGTGAATTATTTTTGTAAATGTCCCGTAAGGTGCGAAAATCTTAACGACATTGCGTTCCCACATACATTTGCTGTGTTTTAAAAGGTTTCTTTCGCTATGTAAAGCCGGTACTTTTGACATGATATCAAAGAAACATAATCCCACGCAAGTTTCCCTATATAATATATATTCTTCAACACTTTCTCTGACTGTCTTATCACATATAAGTCTATAAAAACCCATTATATAGCCCATAGTAATTTAAAGTCCAAGAATTCAAAATTTTACGCCGTAAGGGTATGAAAATTCATCGCCACAGGATAGGGAATAGAACTATCATTTGAAACATTTTTTGGGGGGTACTTCAGCCTAGTAACTTAGACGGACATAATATTCTAAGGGATGTTACCCTGCGTACCCCTGCCTCGGTGACTGTCTTACCACTACATAATTTCTTTCCCGAGAGTAAATGAAGTGAGTGTACCAAGTTTGGATGAACTAGCGCCAGGACTTACATTTACGCTGAAACATGTTTATGTGCACGCGTGCATGCATTGTTTAAAACCTGTAACTATAATTTTTTTTATAACATATATTCAAACCAGAGATTAGCAATCAGGAGGCCACCGTGCAGAGCACGTAATTTATTAAATACTAGGGGTAAATGATGGGTCCATAAGGAAAGAAATTCAATGAGGAATACACTGCAACTCTGGCAAAGTGTTCTATTCATTTACAGAAACAAACAGTACTTTTATGTTAATTAAAGTAAGGCAGTTACGTTGGTTTTCCGTTTTAGTGATCATAAAGTATGTCATCAATTATTCAGTTTCATGTTTGCCCAACAAATCCTCCTCCACTTATATAAATAGGCGAATGACACGCGATCCTAGAGAGTCAACGCGGTTCTCGTATTTTTTTTTCTAGGAACTTACATGGTGTTTATTTTGGTGTCCAATAATGTTCATGAGTATTCCAATAAATCCGTAAGACACGGCAAGTTTAGATACTTTGAATACAATAATTTGACATTTAATCACAGAACTTTCACAACTACACATGCTCAAAAGTATCAAGCAAAAAAGAAAATAACTGTTCAAAATGTTAAGATGAGTTTTACCAAAGATTAAAATTCACTATAAGATGACAATTTCACCAGAACTGCTACCAAATGGGCTGTAAAAAAGACAACTTTACTTATGACAATGTACTCTATTCGTAACACTATTTATCAAATAGGATGCTCAAAACATTTTGCTTTTTTTATTTTTTCCGAAATGTTATCGAAGTAATTCTACTGTTCTTAACTAGCCACTATCTTTGCAAGAAGAGCTTAAAAAAAAACCTTTCCAAAATGAGTTCGACTTCTTTTTCAGATGCTTTGAAGTGTTTTGGACACTTGTTTTCAACCATAGTACACAGTCTGCTCATTTAACTCTTTAACTGAACTAAGGTCAACCCTACGAGACGTTTTCAGCGCTCATAATGCTGGCACTTCACTTGCCGTAGCGATATTTGTCTCGCTTATTCGCTGTATTTGGCTAAATATTTGACGAACTCACAAATATCACAAACATACCATCCTTACATGGTCCGAACACGCAAACAACACAATAATAGGACTCTAATGACCTATATGTTGGCGAGTCCTAAAGCCCCAATAAAAAAACAATAATGCCCCATGTTTTCTTGTACCAATGATGGACGGGATGTGTTTGATATAATTCAAGAATTATTTACACTGTTTCGGTTTCCCAACCCATATAAATGTTCCAGTTCATATTAAAGAAATTGTAGAATGAGAAAAGTCAAAATATAGGTCAAAGAACCAGAATACCAACAAATCTCGATCACGCGCGCTCTACTGAGCGAAATACGGCAAACCAAGTGCGAATGAATCACGCAAATATTTGCCGTATTTGAGTCCTTTGATGTGCGTCCAAAAACCGACAAGAGGACGGATACGGGTGTTCGCGTTCTTGCGCATTTGCCACAGTAGAGCAAATACATCGAATACAGACAAATAGGTCATCTACACTTGGCCGTGTTGGCAAATACACAAATACGCAATGCCAAGTGAAGTGTCAGTATTACTCAGTGACTTACATTACAGATCTACTTCGGTCCGACCATTAGTTTTTTTTGGTGGGGCTTTAGGGCTGGTAAACGTCAAGGTCATTAGAGCCCTAGGAGGTGAGGAAAAATGCAGTTTTGCACCATAAGGAAGAGCCGTAGTGACTCTTCCCGTGCATGGGACTCGCCGAATATCTCGACCATACCCACTAAAAAACCCTCCTGAATTCAACAAATATCTAAATACAGAGATGAGAGGAAAGAAAAGGAAACAGTTGCCCAATACATTATATCAAAAATGAAATAAATTCCGAAAATTATAATTTTCAAACTACGGAAAGAAGAATGAAATGTAAGAAGAAAAAGAAAGAAGAATGAAAGTTTGAACCCTCCCGAGAACTAGTGGGAGGATCCCTGATCTACTTATAAAATTCAATAGTTTATTAACATTAACCGTTTCATTTCCGAGAATTGTTGGTAAATCTGCAGCCAGACCAATTCGTCTCCGTATACTCGAGTATCTTCTGCAATCAATTAGTACGTGACGCACTGTCAGAGAAGAGCTACACTCACAAACGGGTTCATCATCAAGTAGCAAGAGATACCTACGAGTGAGAGGACAATGTCGTAACTGCAGGCGGGTCAGCAAGACCTCGTCGCGCCTGGCTGACCTACAGGATTTGATAAGTCGGAGCTTATTCCCTTCTACAGTCAATCACTCATTGTTCCATGCACTCAGAATCCTTGTCTTGATGGAATTTAGGAGATCCCTTTTTTGAATTGTGAAGAAACCGACCATTCGTGTTAGGTGTTATCTTTGGTTAGTCATAGAATTAGCGAAAGAATCCACATCATACGAATATTTTTAGTAGATCTACTCGATAGCCGAGATAATAAAATTAATAAAACTATTTTAATAAAACGCACGGAAACAACGGAAATAATTTATACAGACTTCTAATTTTTAATTTCTACGAACAACTCTTCATCTAAGTAAATTTTAAAAAAATTGACGGCATAATTACATAAGCCTGAACCCACTGAAAATAACATATCACATTCTAAATACAACTTTAGTAGTATTACAAATTCGTATTATAAATACATGACTCTTCAAAGTAATTTGAATTTTATATTTCAAAAACATGACTGAAGCTTTTTAGAGAAATCAAACTAACGCGAAAGTTACGCTCCATCACAATTTCAGATGAAATATGAATCAAGAGCCTTCAAGACGGATAGATGGTGTTTGAAGAGGTAATAAATCACGTAAAAAGGAATAGACTTATTGAAGACAGAGATATATTAGAAGCTTTCTCACCCAAAATTCAATACTCTTAAGTGGCATGGCTATAGATGATATAAGGGTAAAACATTCTTTACAAAACGAGCAATTTTCCGAGGCGTGTGAAAGTCTAACGAAGTTTTAGCACAAGTATAAATCAATCAAGTTAAGATCTGATAAGTAAAAGCGTGAAGATTATTATTCCAATATATCTTGATACACTCTATACTTTTGAGAGAATTAAATGAAAGAAGACGACTAAACTTATTAACATGGATTTACAACGAAATATGAAAATAATGTTTAGGAAAATAGGCTACACTGTCATCCAAAAAGAACTCAACTACTGAAAATATAATTTTGAGAAAAACTGATAGTCTACAAAACTGATAGTCTACAAATGAAATCTTGCGTAGCGAAAATCAAGACGCGTTTCCACGGGCGAGTCGAGTAGAAATTTGAAAGCGACTCGTGCAAACAGTTTCGGGCGAGTCGAGAGCAGTTGTTCATGGTGAAGAACTTGGCGGGACTCGCCTATCCCTACTCCCAATTTTTTGATCACGTGACCAGCTGGTTCTTGCACGTGGATGAAGCAAAACATAGGTCTCAAAACGATCACATACCGAAGGAAAAATGCATAGAATTAGTGAAAATCATACATGAAAAGTAGATCGCATCATTTTCCGAGTTTTATAATTTCACTCAAAATAATTTTTAATGAAAACTTTTGTTCCTAAATAATTAAGCAGACAATGAAAAATTATAAAAAAAGATTGAAATTTCGAAAAATTGTACTTTTACATACAATAATAAATTTTTTTGCTTCATCAATTACAGTAATGTACGTGGCTAACCCCCAGGGGACTTACATCTAGTAAGTACTTGTTTGGCAAACACGGGGCCCCGAGCTGAGTCTGGTATTACTACCACTTACTTGTGTAAGGCTCCTTCCTTTCTCTTTCCTTACCTTCCTTGGTCACTTCCGACGCTTTAGGGCTAGGATATCTTTCATTTTCTTCTTTCTTCTCCTTTTAAAAAAATGAGATATGTTGATATTTGAGATATGTTGATATTTCAGTTTTGAGTTGTAGATCAGGAGGGTTTTTAGTGGGTATGGTTGAGACATTCGGCGAGTCCCACACGCGGGGAGGCATGTTAGCTCTCCCTAGTGCGTAACTGCATTTTTCCTACCTGCACCTAAAAGGGCTCTAATGACCTCGATGTCGACGAGCCGTAAAGCACCCCCCCCNTGGCTAAATTTTATAAATCGCATAATGGATAAACACATTAAGTAATAAATAATTTCTTGAAACTAAGCGCATTTGTATTATGCACGTGATTTATTTATTGGAAAATATAGTTGAATTTTATTAAATATAAATTATTAAAAATAATCATTAACAACGTATTTCATTTCACTATACTTATTCTTCTAATTGTGTAAAAATCTCACTAAATCCATGAACCTGTCGAATTTCTAGGGAGACATTTTCAACATCATTCTACATTCCCGAGAATCTTCTTACCTCAATTCTCTATTTAACTTAGAAAAAGGCACTCCCTCATATTTCCTACGCGACAACCAATCCCAGCATCATATCCTTTCGGCGTCATTTCTGTTTTTCCAACTCATTTTTCGGGATATTCGATAAATTAATCACGCCATTCCGCTACACAGCGTTTATGGTAGTCATCTTGGTTGAACCACACTACTTAACTCAACTTACTTGACGGCCTTAGATGAAGCGAGTCTAGTCGAGGACAACAAAACGGGGCGAGTGCAGGGGAGAGTACTCGCCTCGCTCCTCGACCCGTATGACAGCAGCTTTACAACAGTTATCACGATTCCTCATAAAAATGCTTTAAAAATACCACACAAATGATATTTGTAATATTATCGCTAATCTAAGTTACAATTACGCGTTTCAGTGGACCGAGACAACATGCATTTTTCTAAAATTTTAATTTTCCTATTTTTAATAAATAAATAACTGTAGAGTCAAAAAGCAGCAGTAAAATATACATTACTTCACACAGACGTTACTTCACATAGAACATGCAGACAAGCTACAACACATACACACGGTTGTCATAGCAATAGAAAACTGAATTGACTGAGGTTAACAATAAATAATTTGCTTCATTTTTTATACACAAATTCCTAAAAGAAACTGTTTAACTAACAACAAAACGTTGAAGTTACACAGAACAGACGAAAACATAAATCTTATAGATACCCAAGAGAGCTTTTGAATGAAGAGAAAATGATCTAAACATATGAAAAGTACATTAGGTTTATCTTGTTTTATCTCACGTTGACCGTAAGTAAAACAATTTTTCATGGCTGGTACATTTAAATAAATATTTATTGTAAGAAAGCTGTTATAAGACCACGTGGGGGACAATAATCGTATTTACTCTCTGCAAACGAGCGAGAGTCCATACGAGATGCAAGGCAGGAGTGGAAGAGGAATATGTAAGAGATATGCGTTCAGACAAAGAATCCTGGAGTGACTTAAAGTTTAGATACGGGGTGATCTGCATTTTTTTTGTTTCAGATGTAAGAAATAATTAAATAAATAAACAAATACGCGAGGAACCATCCCATCAACTCCCATCGAAGAGACAAGGGTCATTTTAATAGGAACAACAAAAAGGTGTTTCTGGACAATTTACGACTCAAATTGTACTTTGAAAGTAAACAAAATCAGAAGTATTGTGTTGATTCAAAACAAATTTTAACAGTACAATCACAGCTCTTACAAATATGCATTTTTAATTTAAAAGTTTAAACAGAATTTCAATAATGTTGCATCGATAGAATCCAAACGCTTAAAATAGAAGGATTAAAATAAAAGTCTTAACATCACCTATTGTTTAGTAGGCTATTTTGACAATATAAAATTTGAGTACCCTTTTAAGTAAATAGAACGAATATCTTGTCAAGTTCTGTGCTTTTTATTCAAGACAACCACTTATAACCACTGCCTTCACACAAAACTTTGAAGAAAATTGTGAGAACCGAATCACGATTGTACATCATTTACATTGCCGCTGACGTTTGGGCCAAGCTTTCGACCCTTTATCGGAACGTGAAACCTAGCAGGTAAAATACATAACTAGTTATACGAAAGTATATAAATAGTGTAAGTTAATTACATGAACTGCATTTAATGTACAAATACAGTGTGTAATCAACAATTGAATATGTTGTTGGCGAGCCCATAAAGCCCCCCCCAAAAAACAACAACAAAAAACAATTGAATAATTAAAAAAATAAGATTAAAAATAGTATGAATGAATACACGCCTGATAGCATATTTTGTGAACTTTTAGATAAAATTATTATAGTCCATTGGACTTAGTCAATGTTTTTTTAAAAAGTTAATCATTACATAACATTGTTCGTTGAAAATAGATAAAGAAGTTCAACAGTACGAATGGTGTCAACTCCCCTACTGTTCAAGCGTAGTGTGTTATTTTTTAATTGTTCAATTGTTGATTATACACGTGTATTTATATACTTAGGTATAACTGGTTATGTATTTTACCTTTTAGTTTTTACGTTCCGATGAAGGGTCAAAAGCCAGGCCAGAAACGTCAACGGCAATGTAAATAATGTACAATCGTGATTCGGTTCTCACAATTTTCTTGAAAGTGTAGTGTGAAGTCAGTGGTTATAAGTGATTGTCTTTAATAAAAAGCACAGAACTTGACAAGATATATCTACTCAGACAACTAATTTTAAAGTAACATAGAAAGAATAGTTATCGTGAACAATTTATATAGCAAGACTTTGACGCAATATTACTTGGTCCCGAAATTCTGTTCGTCTGAGCGCAGCAATTCCAATTACACAGATTGCATATTTCATTCATATTTAAACATCCACACAAATATACAAGTATAAACGCGAAAGTAATTCTGTCCGTTTGCTACCTTTTACGACTAAATTACATTACTGATTTTGATGAATTTTACAAGGATATTTTTTATATGTTCAGAAAGGAATTTTTTTTAATGTGTGAAAAGATAGAAAATTACTTTTGAATGAAGAATCTTTGGAGAGGTTCTCTTACGCTCCTAAACAGAGATATGTAACAACGATGTTTACTTAAAATAGAAAAAAAAATAGTCCACGACATCATAGGTCAGAGGTAATATATTTCAAGGATAACTCGAATTTAACGTGTTAAAATACTTCAACTTAAGACATATTTAAGGAAAAATTAAATCCCTATCAAATGCAATGGGTTCTTTGTTTTGTACATATAACACATATAAGAACCGTTTTTAAATCGTTAAATTTGTACGAAAGGATTTTACAAGCGAGCTAGAGAACTTGCGACGCATCCGCCAAAATTCTAGTTCTAAATGAAATAAAAGTAATGATTTGAATGAATGAAGTATTGTTCCGTAAGTAATTTTTAATGCAGTGGTACCATTAGCAGTAAAAGAAAGTATTTGTCTCGTTCAAAATGGTCGTTCCAGCGTCATACAAGTAGAATAGCAACTACGCTTTTCTCAATGAAGAAAAAAATATCACTAGGCGCCAGAGACTAAAAAAAAATATGATGAAGGATGGTTTGGCTTTTCTTTCGAATAGTCCACACGTTATGGAAGGTGACGACAGCATTCTCCTCCCCCCAAGGCCTCCACCACTAAGCGTCAAGAGAGTGCAAAAAACCCTAGGATCGGAAATGCTAACGCCTTCTCCACGCTTATCGCAGTTCAGCGCGCCGACACGTTTATCTAGATGGAGGGAATACAATACACACAACTTTCGAGGTGCACAGGTTTAGCTTTGTACCCAATATTTCTGAAGAAAAAAATCCATTTTTTAACATTTCAATTCCGATATTGCCGAAACTCATTGCCTACATTCGAGAATAATTTATGTGACGAAACAGGTGACGGTGGGAGAAGAGTAGTAGAACGAAGGGATTTATGGGTGCGTTATTTTCATGTCCCTCTCCCTCACATGGAAAGGAAATATCGATAGCGACACTGGCAAGCGGGCTCACGATCGATAGAAGGCAGCATCGAATCTCTGATATGTAAACCGAATGACAGAAGCGACATTATTATTCCGGGGATTCTTCCTAATATCGTTAAGTTTCATTGCGTTATAAGCTCACCACTGTTTACCCCCTAGAGATAAATACATTTTAAAAACTTACATAAAAAGTAAAAGTTACTTGTACAATACTTTTAATTAATTTAAGGGCACTTGTGCTGCTATTGAAAAAATTTAAATTGATTATTTATACGTAAATATCATTCACAAATGAATTCAATATTCAAGTGAAGTGTTATTAAAATTTTGTTTTCTTCGTTTATCTAAAGTGATAAGAATGAGTCATCGCTAAGTATAGTAAGATAAGCAATTCATTTTATTGCTGTGTACACAAGGACATTTCTCATAAATTTTTAGGTACAAATGACCATCCATTTTGGTTCTGAGCAATTGGATGGTATCATCAAAAGCAGACTAAGATAACTCGACTATGTAAGTACCTTCCTGTCTAAATTTGTCAATGATTTGTTTGTAATCATACACAACTCTGCCTTTTATTCTTCCTGCCACCTTCCAGCCAGACTTCAAAACAAAAAAGGGAAATTATTGACTTCTAATTATATTAAATTCCTATTTCGTAATCTTGGAAGAAATGTGTCTAGTCAACTCATCAAGAGGAAGTTGCCATATAGTCTCTCTCACAGAATACTTTAAACATCTTTTTCTTTAAATATAATTTCTTTTGTGTTTAAGATACACATTCCTCTGACACGATATATTGTACTATTGTTGACACATACAACCTTCTGCCAAATAATACTAAAAATTCCAGTAGGTTAGTATTTTTTCTAAAGAATTAAGAAGTTGGCTATTGAAAAAGGCTGATATTGAGCATATATTTAGAGTTCTCCAATAAATCTCCATGACTCATATTCTGTAACTTGACCTACACATCATTAATCTTAAAAAGGTTTATCATCTGTCAGTAATACAAGACATATTCAATAATGTTTTTGTCAGATATTCTCGGATAAAGTAGTTTAATATTTTAGTATTTGGAACAGTTATCACGACTCAGGCTCTGCCTTTAGGGGGACCCATATTTCTCATAAGAATGTTAATTATCTCTTTTCCTTGTTATAAGTAGTATATTTGTACCATATATATATGTGGTGTGTGTGTGTGGGGTTAGGGCTCGTCAACATCGAGGTCATTGGAGCCCGAAAAACTTGTACAGGTAGGGAAAATGCAGTTACGCACTAGGGAGAGCTAACATGCCTCCCCGCGTGTGGGACTCACCGAATGACTCAACCCTACCCACTAAAAACCCTCCTGAATTACAACTCAAAACTCAAATCCAAACATATCTCAAGTCTTTACTTAAAACATCAAAAAGAAGGAGAAGGAGAAAGAGGAAAATGAAAGGTATCCTAGCTCTAATAGCGCCGGGATCGAAAAGAACAAGAGATGACCAAGGAAGGTCAGGTCAGGAAAGAGAAAGGAAGGAGCCTTGCACAAGTAAGGGGAAGTAATGCCAGACTCAGCTCGGGGCCCCATGTTTGCTAAACACGTACTTACTAGATGTAAGTCCCGTAGGGGGTGTACCATATATTGTAACTGCTTTGTGAGAAATAAATAGATTGATTAATTGACATATGGCTATCATTTTCCTCCTATAATCGTCTCCAAAAACCTGATCTTCCCTGTGAAAATTTGAAGTTTCACTCTCTTGCACCATGTTGATGTTTCGTTGAAGGAGTATGCTGTTTTCCCCTCCATCTCTTTGCGCCAGTTTCCATCAAATACCATAGTAATTTCACGCGCGAATTCGGCAACTTACGATACGTAAAATATTTTTCACGATTTTTAAATCGTTTAATCTATGCACATTTATCAAAAATCTTTCTGAAGGTTGGTAATAAGAAAACGGCTCTCTGATTAAACTTCAGGATTATCCGGAGAATTTTTACTATTGAACACACGAAATATTCAATTATGTGTCAAAAGTAAAAGCATCATACCCATTTATGGGAAGGTTTAGAATTACGGATATTTTTAGTTTCTTTTCCTTTTTCGCGTTTGCCGAATCACGAGTACATCCCCTCAAGCGGAGAGGCGTTATCAGCCTCTAGATCCAATCCCGCTACAGAATTGTAATTGAAAGGCTGCGTGCGGACGGCTCGAGCGTCCCGGCGCGCGAAAACCCCGGGTACCGCTGCCCCCCGCGGCACGCCATGCTAACACGCCTCATGCACGAACACTCCTCAACGGACGGATGGGATCACCACACCGCTCTGATGAGGTCTTCTGGAAAAACGATGAAATGAACTGTGATAGCCGAAAATAGAACAGTTAGAACAGTGTTCATAGGAAGCAGGTTCTTCAAAAACGGCTTCCTAATACTATAATTGATATAATTTGATACTATAATACTGTAATACGTTGTAGAATTTAGACCATTAAAATAATACAATGCTTTATTAAACACAGTATGTATTATTTCACGTAGTTAATGAGAAAAGTAGTTAAAATTCGCAACTGGCGCCTTTTAGTTTTCGGAAGCCATACAACTAACTACTCAAAAATTTGAATTTGTAAATTTTAATAAAAATGAATGAAAATTTTGTTTCTTGGATTACTTTTAAATGCTAATGGCAAACATTTTGTAATGTTTTTTCAAAAAAAGTAAAGAATAATCCGATTAAATTCTGATTTAAAAGAACACGCTCAACTTGATACAAATATTTAAAACAAAATCTCAAATTCGCTTTAAACATCCCACACTCTTCTAAACATCATTCTTAAGTTTGTCACGTTTCCGGCAAGACTGCGTTTTTACATTAATTCGATATTCCTTCAAAACTAAAATATGAGTCCGTCAACACGAACGAGTTCATCTCAACATAAATAACCAGTAGGCAGAATACTAAGCATATTTGCACCCAAGACTACAAATTTGTATCTCAGAAAATTCTGTCCCATCGTAGAGAATCATTGAACATGCCGTAAATCAACTCGAAACATATCTGGTTTATAAGAAATTGTGGTTAATAATTTAGGAGAGTAATCGTAATACCCATAAAAGTCATTGTATGCATATGGGTTTATAACACACCCCCTAATCCCGGTGATCCTTTTCAACAAAGCTTGGGACAATTATTACACAGTAAATGGGCGAAAATACTCGTGTCTACCACAACCGCTGCGAAGAGGAGCGAGAAAATAAATTTTACAATATCATAAAAAGTGTGTAATACTGTAGTCACGTATGCGACATGCATTACGCGATCGCACCCTCACTCCTCAACATAGTCATTTGTGATAATTAAAAGTCACTGTACTCATACGAAGAAATGTGGATATGTATATGTGTTACATAACTTCACGATGTGGCTGAATTATTACTAATTTACTTGCTGGGCTTATATACTTTGGATACTACACATTCCTTTAGCAACTGTCGGACACGGAGTGAGAAATTAAAAAAAAATTCATCAATTATATCTTTGAAATAATAAGAAAAAAAATTTGCTAGCGAATGGTAGAGACAGAATTCACAATGCAAGGTCACAAAATGAATGAGAAACATAAGTAATATTTAAAGAAATGAAAGGATTACTAGCACATAAATCCCAAAGTATCTGGGAGTGGAGCCGCAACAGAAATTTGAAACGATTAAAATTTGAAATAATCATATTTTGCTTAAAGTAGTACTAGCATAGGTAGAATTAAACCACAAAAATATCTAAAATCGGTGTAAATAAAGAGAGTAACATGTATTTATTGTGATTTCAACTTGAAAAACATACCTCACCGGCCATTTAAATGAAATGGTGCAATATTGCATCTTATGAAGAAAACACATTTAAAAAAATACCAACTCTTAAATAACGAAAGTGATGGAAGTTTACTTTGATTTGTAGTAAATTTTCCGTAGTATTTTTAGATCACATTTATCTACAGGTCACCGGACATTTGAGAAAGCTATTTAACTTTGTGTGAGGTGAGATGCATAATTCATGAAACCGTTGTGCGCGGCCGCCATGTTTCTATATGCTCTTATGTACTTCAAACGGGTCAAGGGTACTCCTGCACATTGTTTGTACTATATTTTTAAGCGATAGATACAAATTAAATCATTTTTTCTTCGTAATTATTCATATTGTTGTGTTTTAAAACAGAATAATAATTAAGAAAACAGTTATACACCTTAAAACCATAAATACGTCAAGCAAAATTTTGAAAAAAATATTAAAAATTCGATAACTGTAAAATACTTCAACTACGATCTGTATTATTCAATAACCATCTACAAATCATACAGCGATTATCATTACACTTTGATCACACGCAATATACTAATGTGATATTGTGTGGTTCGTGCTAAACCCGCTGGAAATACGGATTGTAGCGTGAGACGGCGGGCGTTCGACCCAAGTAAACTATTTTTCATCATGGGAGGTACTGACAACTGATAGATCGCACAAGGTCTCTGCACACGGCCCGACATGTTAATGGAAGCTACTCCTTCTGCCGTACGTTACAAATATCATCATAATATCCAAATAACTAGACATATTTAATTCATCTTCATCTAGATCGAGAGAAAGCCTCGAAATCTTCTTTTTATAATTTTATTTCTTTGATCATTAATACATGTGATCACTATGATTATAACAGTCTTAACACGGTTCTCTTTTCTCTCTGTTTCGCATCAGTTGATGGACACCGATGTACTCGAGGGGAAAGTACCCGCAATCTTCTTGCATCTTCCTTTATGACACTCCTTTTATCGCACCCCTTAACGCTCGTGTCTTATATACACACGAAAAAACATTATTTCCTCTCTGTTTCAAGTAATACTTCAAGTAACTTGTACATGTAAATTTTCAAACATATTTGCGTTAAATTACAAACATACTGACATTATATATGTATTATAACTCGCAGCTAACTTTTTATCTTACCTAGGAACTTTTTCTGAAAATTTTGAATCCGCCTGTGCCTTAGGACCCTTGATCGGAATTGATGGGATGGTCCCTTGCTTGCTTCCGGAGTGTAAATTAGTTTATTGTCCTCCACGTGGTCATACGCAGTTTGTACTGTTTTTGACAATAAATTTTTTATTATTATTATTAATAAGAAATATAAACAGCGTTTGTAAGTAAATGAGTCTCTTCAGAGGTTGATGACCTCTTATTCACACAATGCAGTGATTTTATAATCCAAGAAGTACAAACAAAACTTTATTTGAAACAGGAAAAAAATCGGGGAGTTTTGGAAATGGCACGATGTTCATCGAGATACTGGGAACAAGATACTAAAATTCCCGGGAGGTCCAAGCGATATTGGGAACAATATACTAAAGTTCCCGAGAGGGGTGGTCCTTGAACGGTACCCTTCAGATAGATTTCTTAAAGTTTTATCGGAAAATATTATTTTAGAGCAGCGTACTTCATATGAATCGTTAAAGCCGAAACAAATTTTTAAAAAAAGTTTTTTTCTCGTTACTGTGATTTATTAGAAGATATAGGACAATGAACTACGCGGAAGTTATTCATTTTCAATAATTGTTGCAAGTTTTTCCCGGTTACGAGAAACAATGTTTACGATTTGTTATCACAGTTACGAGATAAAAATAAAGGATAACTTTGTTGTAAATTTTGTCTGCTTTAACTTTGTTTCCCTAAAACAAATATTTTCCGAGATAACTAGAAAAACTGACGAAGAGGAACTTTAAAGGGCCACCCTACTCGCACGGGCTTACTACGCCCAGGGACTTTTGGTATGTTGATTCCAATATATCAATAAACATCAAGCATATCTGCCAAGTCCCAGATTTTTCTCTCTTTTAAATCCATTTGGATTGGACTATCTGTTTGTAGATAATTACATAAAGATTACTCTCATACGAAGCCGGACAGATTCGGCTAGTTTACTTGTTTTAACAAAGATACGCAAAAATAATAACTTCTAAACAAGATAGCACGTTTCTTCATGTAAACTCCCTTATTGTTTTTTTTTCATGAATTATGTGCACGGGTTCAGCTGTTGGTTGATTGAACCCACATACTCGATGTAGCATAATATAAGACGTAAATTTATACTTATCTACATGTTAAAATTCAAAATCAGTAACTATCATTCATTAAATTGATTAGATTAATTAAATAGATAAATAATTAATTAGATTTCAAACTCGATAACATTTCTTGCATATCACATTTGTTGTTCATATTATCCATATTACTTTCGTCCTTATGAAAATTGTAAAAGCTGAATACTAACCCGCAATACACTCCTGTATTACGGGATGCAGTACATTCAATGACCACACAGTCCAATCTTTCCGAGCATAATGCAGTACACAGAAATGAGCAAAAATATGGGAATAAAAATCGTTAGGTTTTGATACTTGGTAATTAAGTGTAGAATATAGTATTGTTCTCAATTATTAACTCTTCCCCTAATTTTCGGAGCCACGCACCCCTACAAGCCACCCTAACGTGCTCATTCGTGTTTTCGTCGTTTTGTCGCAAAATGGTCAGGGTTTTCGAGTAAGATATCTATATGAAATATTTCCCATTAATTTTTTTTCAGGACTCTAATGACCTTGACGAGCCCTAAAGCCCCACAAAAAACATTAAATTTTCAACAATAAAGGTACAAACCATTTTTGAGATAGGTGCATTAGATATCTTGGTATGAGCTCTCCAACCAGGGGTAGTTTTCAAAATTACAATTTGTTCGTCATTTTTCGATAAAGAAATGATTTTTGCACATTAAGACCTCTGAGGAACTACGTATCAAAATGTAGTGATATTCACAATGAAACACCTGTCTCAATACCAATTTCGGTCGAAAAACTGATGTCTCAGTGCCAATAGAAGGCGACCGAGTATTCCGAATATATTTCGCTTATCAATTTCCACGCGCGCATTGTTAGTTTCATCTGCGCTTGGGAGTCTATGTGCTTGTTGTCGTGTCTCCGAGCTTCAAAATGTACGTTCATTATTTTAACTTGTACATTGCAGTTTCGTTTCGATCAAAAATCATATAATCGGTTTTAATCCATTTCTGAACGATATTTCATAGTTCATAAAATTCTGTGTACGCCGTTTCGTCGCCATACGACCAAATTTTGTGGTAGAAAATGCTTCTTTACGATATTTAGTTTTTTAGACCGATTTGAAATTTTGTTTAATAGGTGGGGCGGGTTTCATGGTCATGTTAATAAGGAGAGAAATCAAGGCTAGATAGTGAAAAAATTCCACCACCTCCTCGTGGTTAGGGCCGGAAACTCCTGTATCATTGAATATAGGCGGCGTGGAACAGCCGAACTAGGCAAAGCTATGTGAATAATTTGGAAACATAGACATAACATAGACCACTTCAAGCGATAAAAGTCACGAAGTGATAGAGATAGAAGCTGAGTGACATAGAACTAAAGAGTGGAGGAGGACAAGAGAATGGATAAGGGTCATGACAGATAGAAGGAAGAAAAGGAGAAGTAATAAGATACATGACTTTGAGATGAAATACAGGTTAAAACAAAGTTAACAAAACCCAGGTAATGGTCGAATGGCCGAAAAACTGTGGTACAAAACATAATAAAAAAAACTATTACACTGTATACCTACTTACAAAGTTGCAAAACTTGACGAATTTTTTAACCCATGCCTGTTTTTTCTCTAAATTTCACTGTAATAAAGTGCACAGTATCGAAATTAATTATAATGTTTTTATATAACTTTATTAGTGAAATTAATTTTATCATAATGCAAAAATACGTTTAAATTAATTGAACCCATGTTAAAATGATATCTAACATCTGCCTAGTTAATTAACATATCGCCTAAATGTAAGAATTTATTTTTACATTTCAACATAATGGCAAAGAACAGCCCAACCATTAAAATGATATCGCTTGTCTGTGGAAAAATGTGTGCCTAGACCTTGATTATTGAATTTAATTTCAATTTCATAGATAATTTTACCTGCTAAGATTTTAAAGAAAAAAAATTGCTATTTCATAATGGTTATTACACATTTTAGAAGTCTTCAGTGAAAAAGTGAAAACTCTTGATCAGGGCTGTTAACTCACACTTACAGGAAATGAAGTTAATATATTCATATTATATTAACTAACTAAAAAATATCCAAGCATCATTTGATATATTTATTTACATTAAAAATAAAAGTTTCATATTTACTCAAAGCATAGTTACTGATAACTAATAAATTTATATAATTTATAGAATTGATTTATGGCATATCTATCAACTTAGCGATTTCTAAAGAAGTATTTAATACATTTATTTTTAAAAGCAATTCCTCTGGCTAATCCCATAATTTATTATTGCTTGGCCACTCTAAGTTTTTACTTTTTCATTTCCTGTCTGCTACTCTGATTTGGTATTCATTTTAAGGGATTTTTTATGTAAAATTTTATATTTCTTGTACGGTAACATTTACCATTATTAAAAATCCATGCCTACTTTAACATTATAACCAAGCCCCATACTAAATTCTAACTTCTTTAGGAAAAAAAAAGAAAAGTTTATATACTTTATATTTTTTACTTTGAATGTGTTCCATGGCATATTATGGGTAATTTCCAAATTTTTGTAACTGTACATAAATGTAGACTTTTTATAACAAGTCAGGCAAAATTAAACAAACACCGGTTGTTTCATTCAGTAAGTATTTGATACCAGAAATTGCATATAAGGGATTCAGTTAAGTTATAGTCTTGCAATGGACGAAATTTCTCTCTACCTGTCTCCAGTGTTATGTAAGAAGGGGGATCAAATGTGCACAAAATATTTCCCATAAAATATGCACAGAAGAGGCCTACTACCTTTGACCAGTAAGTACACTACCCAGTGATAAAATTGTTATGATGTCCTTGTTATAACATATGTCCTAGTATGTTTTATTTTTATTCTGAAACTTATACCAATTCTTTTTCTCTTGAATTAAAATAACGTTATCTTTGAACAAATGCTGTGTCAAATTTAGGATGGCATACCATATGTACATCAGTGTTTCAATGTACATCCCAGCTCAATTTCATCTAGATTGCTCCAGTACTATATGATACATTGGAATAATCTGATAAATGTTCTTTCCACATTTATAACGTTAGTCAGTATTACTTAATAGTTATATTGTGAGCTTTAAATTACAAAATATATACTGTTCATCTGATGAAGGTCTTAAGTCTTTAATTACTCAATAGCATTTGATTTTCCATATTTGACAGAGTCTTCCAGAAAGTAGTTTCACATAATCTTAACAATCAGAAGATAACAATAAAGCCAAGATGTCAAATAATAATTTTTCATGTTTCTTCCATGGGTAACTGCACCGAAACATGTTGACATATTAATTAAATTATAGTACACACTTACCTTGTAGTTCAATCTTCCGATGTCCCTGGCTTGAAAACGGGAGCGAAGTGGTGGATCCAATGGATTCCCTATATATCGAGGCACAGGAATACCCAATGCTATGACTCGGAAGTCCTCACTCACTCGCACCAATTTCCACTTGTCCAATTCTTCTTTGCCATGTTCCTGCAGACATTTCATTTAACGTATGTTTATTTAAGTAATGAAAGGTTAATTAAAATATTACTTAACACCACACACAATATTGATTCTGGAAACACAGAAAAGTAAAGACTGCTTCAGCACTGTAGAGGATATAAATAATAACCACCAATATAGTCAATACACTAGAAATACAAGACATAAAAGTATACTGCTGCAAAGTCAAATGCTTACAATTGGTCAATGGAGCTACATGTATAATGTGACATGATACTTCAATGATCTACCAAGAAATATGAAGGAATTGGATGTTAGTGTGGAATTTTCGTGCAAAAAATGTGACAAGTCAAATTTGTCATCGAATGTACGGGAAAACGTGCTTCAAACGAAAAAGAAAAGAAAACAAAGTACAATGTTTAAATGGTGTGCCCAATTTCGGAATAGTCGACGAAGTACTGCCGACCACTTTCGTCCAGGACAGGAGCCCGTAATCGATTCCGAAACAATATCTCGGGTGGATAAGTTGGTGAAGGATAATTGTCATGTAAGTGAACATGCACAGTCAACTGGTGCGAACACTAGCCTGGGATCCATACACAGAAAAAAGTTTGTGTTCATTAGGAACCTCGACAACATCGCAACAAGAAGAAAAACTGTCACCTGGAACATCGGATCGTATATCAGAAGGATTTTACGACAACCAAGAGTCTTAAAAAGCCAGCGCGTCATCCGCGATCAGTGGTACGTCAAACTATGGAGGAGAGCATCATCTTCGTCCTTTTGCGTGGAAGGAATAGAAAAAACTTTTACCGCAGTAGGGCAGTTGTCTGAACGATGGAGGTGATTATCTGCAGGCTATGGCGAAGTCTCATCGTTAAGTTCCTCGATTGCTGTAGTGTTCATTTTCCAATCAAAGATCTAAAATTGTTCAGACAAGTATCTCGATTATAAGTCCGATATGTCGATATATATTTTTTGCATCATAAGGTTAGCAAGCTCTCGGTCTATATGAATCTTGTCCGAATATATTAATATATATCGTGTCCGAAATTTGACCAATAGCAGAATATTTATTTTGCAAATGTAACAGATTTGTCTACATAAATCAAACGATAGCGATAACATTTTCTTTTTAAATTTACTTGAAGAGAGGAATATTTTGTCATGGTCAGAATATAAGAGGTCGTCTCTAAAACCGACCGTATTGTTTTCAAAAAATAAACGAAATTGAGTCAAACGCTTTAATTACGAATAATATTTCATGTTCCTCTGCAAGAGTAGAAATTTCCACTCCTAGTTATTGTTAGAAGAGCAGTGTTTATGTATATTAGCTCTCATGGCTCATATAAGGAATTTAGACGATTTGTGAATTAAAATTCAATAGAGGCAGGGAGTATTTAAGTAAAATACTATAAGCTGAACGTAATGAACAGTTTCGTACAATTTTGTTACACAAAAGTTTCTCGCTTCTGCTCCACTCTTATTAGTTCCTCAACTCAAGTTCCCACGCCGCATTTTGTTGCACTATACCTTGCGTTCGTATAACCTATAGCGAATTCACTAGGTAAGTTGGGAATGTCCTCTTTGAAATAGCTTTCAGACGACCTGGGCGGTGAGGTAGTCCGTTGCGTGATCAAAGCAATTAGCTAGTAATTATACTGTAGCAGCAAAGATCTGGCCGGAAGCAATAAGTCTGAACTTGTTGGAAACGTAGGAGGCACTAAACATAACGATTGAAAGTGGAAGTTGATGGGATTATTAAAATTTGAAATAAAAACTACTAAATCATCTTCGTGAATTCTGTGACTACTACTTCCAAAAGTACTTTTACAAAATGTATTTAAAACTCCATACTTTTAAAATTACATTTTGCTGAATCGTATATAGTCTTAACGCAAAAATTTCACAATAGTATTACTCACGATTACTAACTCTCGCCCACCACGCACCCCTAAAAGCCATCCATAAGGTGCATATTGGCGATTTTTGTCATTTTGTCGCAAAACGGTCAGGTTCTCGAGAAAGTTATCTGCATGATAAAATGTTCCTCATTAAATTTGCAACAAAAATGTGTAAGCCGTTTTTGCGATATGTGCATTGGTTCTCGTGCTATGAGCTCATCCGTTTTAAAAATGACAATTTATTCATCATTTTTCGATCTATAAATAGTACTTTTTGCAATTTAAGACCTCGAACGACTTATACATCGGAATGTAGTAATATACACAACGAAACGGCTGAGTCGATACGTATTTTCGCCAACAAACTTGAGTCTCAGGGCGACCGGGTAACGCGTGCGTATTCATTCTATTAATCCCGGTGTGCTTCTTGTTATTTTTTCACTCGTACATGGAAGTCTATGAGCAAGATGCCGTGTCCCGGAGCTTCAAAATGCAAATTTATTTGTTGTAACTCTTACATTGCACTTTTCTTTCCGTAAAACAATTGTTTTTCACAAATTTCCAAACGATATTTCGTAAAACAAAATATTGAGTTTATTGCCCCTAACAAGGTCATACGCAGTTTGTAACGGCATTTTTGACAAAGTTTTGTTTTGTTTGTTTGAGTTGTCCGTACGCCGTTTTGTCGCGATAATGCCTAGTTTTCGCGAAAGAAAATACTTCATTATGATACTTCTTAAGACAGATTTGAAATTTTCTTTCTTCGAACAGTGGAGTGGGTACAATAAGTTTGGTGGTAGTTTTCAAAATAATAATGTATCCGTCACTTTTCGATAAAAGCACTAATTTTTCAAGAGGTCATTTTCGATAAAGGTATCACTCTTCAATCAGAAGAGATATTAATTTCCTTCGATTGTATTTTTGAACCAGTAATGCAAAGTCATTGCACATACTTTCTCATATACGTTTCTCCATCCGAGAGACAAAAAATTCTTTTATTAAACTGTTATTTTTGGCGGTGGTCCTTTAATTTTGGTCGTCTTCATGTATTATATTCAACTCATATTATAGAAATATTTTACTAGTATTATACTCATATTATATTAGTGTTAGATACAACTGATATTAAAGCAGTCTCCAATTTGCAAAATCTGTTGTTTGTTTTTGGAGGAGAATAGCTAGGAAAGATATATAATATGTTTAAAATGATAAACAAATTATTGAGATATTATCCATGTGAGCTCAAATTACACTAAATCTATATTATTATATAATTTTTAATTATAGTCAAAAAGAAAAATTCTCTGCAAATTAAAATTGTAAATTTCTGTTGAGTAAAAATAAATTGGATACATAATCATCTATGTTAAGGAGATGAAACTGGTTGAATTTCATTATTTAACCTTTATATAGTAATGCTTTTTATACATAACTGGTACCGCTTTCTATACATATTAACATCTGATTTAAGTTCATTCTAGGAGTTAAAAAAAATTCATTCAATTTCAGTTTTCATTGGAACCAGTATCATAACAATGAAATATACACATTATGCTACATTAGACATGAAAAAATTCTTTTCATTAAACATATCATCCAAGCCAAAAAAATCCTGTTACCTTTCAGGTATTACTTTAAACACCATTTTACATGAATACAAAAAAACCATCTGCTCATGTATCAAGTAATAATAACCACTTAAGAATATGACACACAACATTCCCACCAATTTTTCCCTCTACAATCAGCAAAAAAAGTCAGTTGAGACATCTGATACCTACCCTTCCACAGCTAAAGATTAAATGTAATAAATAAAATTTATCAAAACATTATATTATCAAAAAAATCAAAAGTGAAAAAGTACATTTAAGTTCTCCATCTAAGATAAATATGTAAGCACATGACATATCTAGTTCACTATATTCTTTGGAAACACGTGATGACACATTCAAACCACATGCCAAAAACATTATATATAACTGGAAACATGCAAATATATAATGAGCTACATGCAACGTATATGAGTAAATAATAAAATAAAACTAACATTTTGATCGGGCTCAAGGACACTAGATGAACTTATTACAAACTCTTATTTTAAATTTAAAAGTAAAATAAATATTGATAATATTATTTCCAAACATTTAGCAGCTTTTTAGTCTTATACATATTGTAAAATTGTTACTTAATATAATTCTGTTGCAGACAGAAATTGCTGTATTTTTAGCAGTGTTTGCTGTCTTCCAATGTATTTTATTATTATCAAATCTTTCATTTCAGTTTACAAAACGGGTATTCTATGTCTGCTTCGTTCATTTACACTGCTAAATATTATTCAAGCTTCATGAAACAGTAAACTAATACATCAGTGTAGCAGACAGAAATTATTTTACTGCGTCTATTCCAAACTTTCAAGTGAAATACTGCTAATGAGGATGTAATGCATACTAATGCATACTTTACGAACAGAGAAGCAAAATCGTTGGATCCATTTTTGAGAAATATTCAAAAGACTACTTTAACCTCCATGTATTTTTTTTTTTTTTGGGGGCTTTAGGGCTCGTCAACATCAAAGGTCATTAGAGCCCTTAAAACTTGTACAGGAAGGGAAAATGCAGTTACGCACTAGGGAGAGCCAACATGACTCTCCCCGCGTGTGGGACTCGCCGAATGACTCAGCCATACCCACTAAAAACCCTCCTGAATTACAACTCAAAACTCAAATCCCATTATATCTCACGATATTATATCTCAAATTTATCTCAAATCCCATTATATCTCAAATCCCATTATATCTCCATGTAAAGTACCCTTTGTTTTAAAGTAAAAAAAAAGAAGAAAATATGTGCATTGACAACAAGTATATTCTACCATAAATACGAAATGAGAATGAAATTGATTTATCCATTTACTCAGAATTGCTGCGGACAGATGGACAGACATGCTAAAAACCCACTTTTCCAGAATCAGGGATAACCAAAACAGATATTTCCGTCAAAATCTCGTTTTCAATTTTTTTCACGATTACAATGGAAATCAAGATAAGGCAAGGATACCTTCTATCACTCGTTCTTTTCATACTAGTGTTAGATAGATTATCGAAAAGAACAGTGCATGGGGAAAGCCGAGGGATTCCATGGAAACTGGACCAACATCTCGAAGAACTTGTATACGTAGATGACATATGCTTACTATCTTGTAAGTACTCTCATATGTAGGCAAAATTAAATGACCACAGTAGAGAATCAAGAAAAATGGGACATCAGATAAATTGCTCCCAAACAGTAGAAATGCAGTTGAACTATAATTCGGGAAGAGCAATTACCATGGAAGGAAACAAAGAATGTGCGCAAAGTTTGTTATCTAGAAAATGCAAAAAAACTCGTTTTTTTGTTGATTTTTTAAGCTATATATCTGATAGTTTTCAAGGTAGACAAAAAAATGCAAAATACAAAAGTATATCCTAAAGTTTCTCAAAGCTTCAGGCTTTTATTTTATAAATTGTACCTGACCACTCAAAATAAGTGAATTATATTTTGAATATCAATCCATAAATTAAAAAATACATAATTAAATTACTTCCAGATAAAACATAATTAACCTTAATTCCAAATTCACAACCAAGAGTAGCAACTAAACATTCCAACGTATCACCAACAGCAGGTAACTGTAAATTTCCTAAATTTGGATACATCCATGTTTTCCAATTTATAGCAGTCATTCCATTCCATAGAATTTAAAATAGGTAACCAATCTTTATCTTTAAATGGAGTTATTTTCATAACTTTTTTTGCTTTAAATAAAACTTTATGATAATTTTTAAATGTCTATGTAATGGATACATTTTCCATCCACATAATTTCAATTGAGGAAAATCAGAAGTAATAACCCAACTAGGTTCATTTGCACTTCCATCATGAAACATTATTTCTCTGCTAGAATCGTAATCAATACTGTCTGGTTCAATATATACTTCCCATTGGTTGTAATCAAATTTCTTTTTAAAATTACAAGATAATCTAATTTTTTCCTTAATAGCACCAGAACAAGTATTACAAGGAAATTCATCACATACTTCACAAATAGTAGATTTAGGCTTAGCTCTAACATAAATATAAGCACTATCTTGATTGAAATTAAAAAATTTATTTGAAAACTACGTACGAGTACATTGTCATATTGGTCTTCATGTACAGTCACTCCGTTCTTGTCTGTTTTTCCTAAGTATTCAGACATAGTCATACTGTCTCTCCCATACCCCACATTCCTCAAAAAAAAAAATTTCCATAACCAGTCTCCGTTATGTATTGTAAAGCTCCCATACTACTATTGATACCTAGTGATATTTAATTTCACAACAATTCTCATCTAGACTAAATTGATTTACATTGTATTGCTCTAAACCAATACAAAAACCATCTAATAAATCATGTAAATAATAAACTATGCTCCTTCTTACCTCACCCTTTCCAGATAATTGAAGAAAACCAATGTTAATTGTAATAACCCACTTTTTAGATAAAGTATTTTGTGTTCTTTTCTCACGATACAACCCGCATCGACTCATACTTCGTGTTTTCACTGAAGTAGATGTTCTTTTGGCCACAGCATGGCCAGATGAAAATTGTTGTGAAATCAAATATCATTTGCATTGTTATTTGGTGTTTAAGGATAAAATTTTATTTACTGAAGTCTGTGAGTTAATTTCTACTTTGTTTGATGATTACCAAATTGACATTCAATCGTTAAAAAATGAAAGAGCTTGGTTGTCTTACATGAAAAAAGAGGACTACAATTGTATATACTCTGGCGTACGTTGAAAATTATTTTCTTTTGCTTTTGAAGCTACCAAATGGGCAGAGAACATTGCTTCTTTTGATAATGAAGATCCTCTTGTTTTAAACCATTTAAATTATTATAAACAACAATCAATTTTACATGAATCTAAACAATCTTTTAGACAAAATATTGATATAGAATTTATTAGTAAATATGAAGGATGTCTTTATGGTAATTGGTTTGATGAAGTCGTTCATTGATTTAATAATTTTAAACACGGTTTTACAAACTTACAATTGTATCTTTGGGGAAAAACTGGTTGTGGAAAGAGTGCGTGTATTGAAGAGATAATGTTAAATAATAATAGTGATTATATATTTATTCCTAGAGAAGGGAATTTTTTTTTTTGAGTGGTTTGAATAATAATTATAAAATAATTTTGTTTGGTTGTTAATTTAATTTCGTAATAAAATTATAAATAACAGATCCTCACAAAAAGTCTTTATATTCTTGTTCCATTTGTATTGTATATAATTTGACATAGATCTTATAATTATATGAACATTAGATAATTAAAATTCGTATCATTTTGACTAAATTAAAATTACACCAATAACAGATTGTTGTAATATTTCAAGTAATGAAAATATTGAATATGTGGGTCAAAAAATCAATTAAGTGCTTTTAATACCTTTGAATTTGTATTATCAACACTACCTTTTATGTTATTTATTATAATACTACTTATTTCCATGTAATCTGTAAGTTTTATAAAAACTGACTTCTGGTTCATAGGAGTCATTGCAAGTAGTCCCTGTCAGTTGCTCAATTTCGTCCCTAAGTTTACTACCAATTTCACAGAAGTATTTATTCATGTTGGTAACAATTTCTTTATTACGGTATTCTCATTTACGGTACTGCATTATCTTCTAGGGTCAATCTATTCGGAGCATTCAAACTTTTATAATTCGGATAATATGTAAATCTCATATTAGTTCAGATTATATGTAAATCTCACCCCCGAAATTTACGTAAACATTTATTTAGAGAATTAAATATTCTCCCTCCCCCTTGCATATACATTTATGAAGTAGTCGTGTTTATTAAGACAGAACTATTAAAACTCTACCCCTGCTTTAGAAGAAATAGTCTAGTTCACAAACATAACATTCGTAATGAGGCTAAAATTCATTGTCCTGGCGAGTCAACAACTCTTTGCCAAAGAGGTCCTTATCATTCAGGAATAATTTTGTATAATTCCCTTCCCAAAACTCTAAAAGATATAAATAAATTGAATCTCTTCAAATCCACAGTTAAAAGCTTGCTATTGTTTTATGTGCTATTGTGCTATATTAAATGTGCTATTGTTTCTATAGTGTGAAAGAATTTACAGATTTTAATAAAAGAAGTTAATGAGAGTTTCAATTTCCGAATAAATATTGTTTTCCACATGACTTCAGTTGATGTAAATTATGTTAATATCTCTTATACTTTATCACACCAGTTATAGTACTCTCAATACTGATTTAATTCCTTTTTCATGCATGTTGATTTTGCTTGTTTTTAATAGTTTATTTCTATCTGTACGCAACCTTGGCATGGTGTTGTACACTATTTTCTCTGTAGCCCCATCCTGGCCCGGGTTTTACTCTGGTTTTCCTCCGAGTAGTGGTGGATTTTCCTCGGGTGGGAATGTCATTAATACTTTTGTTTTATTAATCTCAAATTTTTACTGCACTAATATCTACAATTTAGTTTGAATAATTAATGGATAACAGTACGTATTTATTAAATAATTTCTTTTGTAAATATTAAATCTGCCACTGCACATGGGCCCTTGATTGGAATTGATGGGATGGTCCCTTGCTTGTTTCTGGAGAGTAACTTAGTTTATTGCCTCCCACGTGGTCACCCACAGTTTGCAACTGCTTTTTTGACAATAAAGTATATTTATTTATTTTTCATTAATTTAGTTGTATCCTCATCTAAAATGTAAGTAATGTTATTCTCCTTCTGAGACTTTTTGTTGATTTTCAAATTTATTATGTTTCATAGTTTTTAAAAGATGTCCCATAGTATTTAAAAGATGTTTTTGAAAACAAACATGAATGCAGTGTGTATATTCCATGAAAGATAAAGAGATTCAAGGAGAGTAAAGATGCTCTGTTTGTGAGCCTAAGGATGATAAAGAGAAGATACAGCAATTAGAATACTGTGGTCTCTCTGATTCCAGGATAAAAGCATGTAGAGTGCAGAAAACTTTCTGGATATTGACATATGAGGAAAACTGTGAACATTCCTAATTAATGACAGTTGTGGCATAGAGGTAGTGTATCCCTCCTCTTCATACAGATGAATGGAAGAATGCAGGTTCGATCGCTATGATCCCCCTTTGGGTGGCGAGGTTTTAGGTCGGTCATTCCCTCACCCCCCGCCTATTTCAGACCTTAAGTTTAGCAACCCAACATCTCCCCTACCCAATTCCTTTGCCTAAGTCATATGGTTAGATGGTGGAGCTAGCCCGAAGATAACCTCGTCGCATCATAAAAATAACACATAAAATAAAAATATTACTTCACCGTCATTTGAAAACCAGGCTCTATCCACAGAACTAGGGTGACTTCACTTCACCAAAGAATCGACAAGAATAATGATTCCTACTTTAATCATTGGAATCCAATAATTCACAGAAATATATTTCCATATCGTTACAAAGAAATTAACAATTAATACCTACCTTAAGTAAATTATCATATCTCTTAGCAGGTATAAGAAAACGACCATCTTCAAGGTGCATTTCTCTGTTCTCAAGCAAATTATTCAAGACAGGTAGAACATTTCTTTCAGCTTTTTCTATTCCTTCCAGAACTAGTATTCGGCCTTCCACTGCCGCACGAACTGCACTCTACCGGAAAATTAATATAAATTTTAATTAACATTAAAATAAATAAACACTGGATTTTAAAACAGTTCTTTTATTAATGCAACTCATTAATAAAACTCTACTGTAAAATAAAATTGTTGCTCCCAATGATATAAAATAAATAACATAAAATTAAAAGTTCATTATTTCACATCAACTATAAAGTGGAAAAGGAAAAAAAAAAAAAACAAATCCCAAGAAAAAAGAAAGGATTTTATCCACTTACAAATCCTCAATAAGAACAAATGATTCATCTTCACTTTACTGGAATCTCCAGTAATGGAGAAAATGTTAGATGGGTATGATATGAATTTTAACAAACAAAATTCTTGCAGTCGGCCAAATTCTTTATTATTACTTTGCCAACGTTTTGGTAACAAACATTATCTTCATCAGGGCAATACAAAACAGAAACCAATTTAGGGCTATTTCAACATTCATAATCAAACCTATAATTGATAAACTTTAAGAGTTTTCTTCACTAATGTTAATTGTTTTTTTATATAATAATCCCATACATATTTACTATAAATTATATATTATATAAAGTTTTCTTCACTAATGTTAATAGTTTATATAATTTGTGGTTAATATGTATGGGGTTGTCTAATTTGGAGAATTTGATAGTATTATCAATTGTAGGTTTGATTATGAATGTTGAAATAGCACTAAATTGGTTTATGTTTTTATAGCCCTGATGAAGGTAACTTTCATTACCGAAACATTGGCAAAGTAATAATAAAGAATTTGGCTAAATCGCAAGAATTTTGTCAGGTTATTTACTATGCCTGATAACATCCTTACATACAAATTTTAAGTTAAATTTTAAATAGGGCATGAACAAACCTGGTCAAAATATATGGCTGTCCCATTTTTTATTTCCCTCCTCTGTTTCAAATCAGCTTCTGTTGTGTCACGAGACAAAGAAACAAATTCCAACTCTCTGTCAGTTATTTCCAAAAATTGCATAGCTAGCTTTCGTCTCAAAGGTCCAGGGCGACCAATGAGAAACATATCTTGACCCAAAAGATCTTTTTGCAACATCCATCTTAAATGTTTTAAAGTATCTTGTGATATTTCACCAAGTGCTGTAAAAATATTTTTTAAAACAGGACAAATTAAGATTTAAAAAGGATTAAATTCATTGAATTGCTGCTCCAAAAGAACTTGCATGCAACAGCTAAAAAAGCAATTTCACAGATATATCATAGATCTAAATGGTTTTATTTGAACTATTCAGCAGTCCAAAAAGCAGAGTTGGCAAGTTTTTTCCAAAACAGAAAAAACTATGTAATAAAATACACACAAAAAAAAGTAACCAGATAGACTACTTTGAACTCTTCCAGCTGTTTTTTTTCCATTGTGGAAAGGAAGTGGAGGAAGCTATTTTTCTTTAAGAATCCAATCTTATCTAATTTCCAATGTGAAACTCGTTCACTCACTGTCTGATCCTGGATCAGAAATTTGCACCTCATTTACAAGCTGTAATTGAGACCTCAAAATTGGCATGCAAGTTACTTCAGGTGTATAATGGATGATAATGATAATCAGAATAATATCAGATAATGAATGTATAATGGCTAATCATAATTGTAAGTACCATTTCAAAACAAAAATTTGTCATATAAGAAAGTATTGACTGCTGGTGTCTACATGAAGAAGGCATTGACTCATTCCATGTCAAGGAGTTATGTGACTTGAATCAAGGCACAGATAATAGTACAGAAAGCAATCATAACTACTTCACTTGGCAGGGGAGCAGCTCCCAAACCTTCCTGTGAAGTCAGATAAGTTTAGTATTATAACTTGTGCATATTGTAACACCAAAGTATTTATTAAAACATACCAAACATTACAAAAATTTTTATTTAAATAAAAGGATATAAATAAAAGTTGATATGGGTTATTCCATAATAATTCTTCAAAGGGAGATATCAAGTAAGAATAAAGCAAACTTTATGAAGAGTGGAGTATTAATTTGTGCCATACCAGAGCATATTAAAAGGAATTTTCACTGACACTGGGGGTACAGAGTCAGAATACTCCCCAATCTGGAGCTTGTCCAATGAAACATTTAATTTTGAAATTAAAACTGTTTCAATTCATAGGAAATTTAGTTAATTCTCTCAAAAATAAAAACACCAAAATTTGATTTGAACAAAAATAGTAGGAATTGTTTGAAATGAAACATATTGTTACATTGATACATTTTATCACAACTTTTTCTCTCCACAGCTGACATAGGGTCAAAAAACTTAAATTTCTTATTTAACTACTTTTTCTCATTTTTGGTGGTGGTACAAACACATGGTTTGTACCACCACCAAAAATGGAGAGACACCTAGTTTATAACTTAGAAAACGTGCTCCAAGTCATACTGTCTTTCTTATTGAAGAAATTTAAAAAGTATAGAAATGTAATTCATGTTTAAATAGCAACAATCTATGACATTTTTAGCCACCAGCTTTTGACAATCCTTAAAGCATTGACATTTCAAACCGAAATATTAAAATTCACACAGAACCATCACCTCCATATACTGTAAGAGCAATTCACTAAAATAAATATTGAAAATTCACTGTGATAATTGATTAGGCTAAAAACAAATGGAAACAATACTGAAATACTCACCATATTTTGAAGGAACATACATTGGATTCTTTGCATGCTTAACCACCTTTGATATGTCACCAATTTTAACCAGTGACTCTCCTGAAATGTATTCCAGTATCATTATCTAATGAAATATAATCACATAAAATATAAACATTCCTTATTAAGTATAAACATTATCACATACCATGATATTGGGCATTATTAGAAGAAGCAGAAGTGTAACTTGCCCTAATAAATGGCTCCTTATTAAAAATTCGCAATAACACTACAATTCGCCGAAGCGGTGGCTTCATGACATTCATTCTCTGGCTAAATGGAGAAGAATTTTTCATATCAACTGATCGAAAATTTATTTAATTCAAGGGTCCATGCTTGTGTCCATAAGAACTGATCCATGCGAGTGTCGAAATCGGATCTACATGTGACAAGTGAGGTTCTTTGCGGAAAATAAATTAGGAGAACACTATATGACTGTTCCTTATTATTTATCATGATATGCGAGGTTTGAAATGAGGGCAGAGTCCACCACGGTGCATATTACATAATGCTCATAACCTACACTAATGTCATCCATGGACCACAATTCACACTCGAACTTGCTCGAACTCCTACGTGATACAGTGTTGTCAAGTTGAGAATATCAGCTGATCAACGTAGGTAAAGAAAAAAGGTGTAAACGTTCACAATTTGTTCGCTGGTTGCAAGTTGCAACACCTACTCATGTGCTGGTGATCATGAGGTTCAGTGGTCAGGCGGTGGTGATGTGATGGGTGAGAGCAGGTGAGAGCAATCATGGTGAGAGGAGTTCCACCGTTGTGTTGGTAAATCTCGTAGTATACTATGGCCCTAATGATAAGTAATTATAAAGAGCTTCAGGGTCTAACCAGGCTCTAATGATCTGTAGGGACTGGGAAATGGTTCGATCAAAGCTACCTGTGAGGTAATTTACGAATTGATAATGATAATGATTTTATTCCATCCGTATAATTAGATAATACGAAATACATAATCTGAGGAATAACTGACTATAATTGTTAGCAGTAGAGGCCACTGAGAAATTTATATTAATGTAAAACGAAAGCAAAGTAATCTTGCTGTGTCAGTACTGTGAAATTGCTCTCTGTGGCGATTGACTTATTCATATTTAATTATTCATGTAATGAAAATTAAATAATGACAACATTCAACCAAGATTCAATTTTTTAAGACTACAATACAATTTGGAGACAAAAACAACAACACAAAAAACAAATATTTTTTATTATTACCATATAAAATAAGAACATGAATATATTAACTATTCACCATTCATGCTCAAGAAATATTAAATTCCTCAAGCTAAGGAGAAATTTAAAAAGGTTAAGTCTGGTAGTATGAATAGCCATTCTTTCAATTTTGATGAAAAACTATTATAACCATACAGCAACTTTTAATTTAATGTGGCAAATGGTTGAATTCTTTTGGTCCATTGTAGTGAATAGATTGTTTGAAAATAATTGTTGTTACTCTTGGAAACATGACATTTCTATTTGAAACACCTTTGGTGTTGTAGTAGAGATTTGTAGTACCTGTATTGCCACTTTTAACAAAAAAAATATAATATTTTAAAAACAAAAACATGCTGAATTGGTAAAATTTTTAATTGATGATATAATCGGAATGAATACGTCTCTTTTTTTGTTTATGGGCAATTATTCCAATTAACTTATGTGATTTTGAGTAGTTCTTAGTTCGTTTATGTATGTTTGGAATATCCCACTGCAGCATGGTATTGTGTAACCTTGAATCTATAAATTAAAGAGTCTGCATAGTTGCATCATTACACAAATTCCTCAAATAATAGAACTTTCTTATTATAGACTTTCTTTTTATTGTGTAATATTATGTGTTTGTTACAAATTAAATTCTCATCTAATTCTACACCAAGGTATTTAAATGTCTTTACTTTTCAATAAGTTGACATTCTGAATGAGTTTGGTCACAATTTATATTATGATAAACTATGCCATAAGGAAAATCAAAACATGTTTGACTGATGTTCATAAATTTAGTTTTAGAGACATTTACTTAAATTTATTTATTGTGCACCCATTTCTTAGAATTTTTAACCATTCTATTTTGTAATAAACAACCATTAAATTAAAGTGTCTTCCAAAGAGTAAAAGGAGGTAATGTTGTCTGCAAAGGTATTTACTTGCATGTGGAAAGGCAGTTCCAAAAGATTATTCACCAAGACCAAGAATGAAGTTGTAGAAATGACAACCCTGTGACACCTGTTTTTATAATTCGAGGATTGCTTAGCTTCTCAGAAATTCTAGTTTGCTGTCTTCTTTGAAAAATAGAAAATACTAAATCAGTGTAAAGCATTTCTTTGTATGGCAGCTAATTCTATCTTATACAATTGAATATCGTGATTTATCAAATCAAAAGCTTTTTTAAAATCTATAAATATGCAAGTAACCTTTTTCTTTGAATTTAAGGTGTCATATACTTTTTCAGTAATTAATAATATGACTTCTACTGTAGATTTTCTTCTAAAGTGAAAGAAGTGAAAAAATTATTTATTTTTAGAACAAGCCTCAATTTCAAAGCTTGTTCAAATATTTTGGATAAAACTGACAGCAAATTATAAGACACACAAGAGAGAATATATAATAAATGGTATAAGCTTATAAACCATTAATATGTATATTTGGTGGGTGAAAAATATAGTAATACTCACCTTATGTGGTAATGGCTCTTATCAATTTCAATTTATCTATTATTAGTATAGACCCAATGGGGTGTGACCCCTCTAAAATTCTCTACTTATTTTCTTACCATTAGGTATCATTTCTGCTCATGGAAATAATGGTTGGCTTTGAAAACATTCTAATTAATTAACAAATCCTTGCCAGAAAATTAGGTCTTTCTGCAATATTTCTGGCATTATATAATTTTTTGTAAAAGGATGTAGTTGAAAACTGCAAATGACCCCATACAGGAAAATAAAGAAATTTTCTTCCAAAGAAAACTAGGGACCAACCCATTAATTATGATCAGAGGGCTTGAAGATTGTTGGGAGTTTAACAGTTCTGTGTCCATGGCAAGATAATGACTTGAATTCTGTGTTTATTCCCCTAAAAAAACAATATTTGTTGTACTGTCTACAGACAAGAGCATACACTGTGGGGAGGGATGGGCAATCAATCCCCCCACCCCAAAAATTTTCTTTTTTGTATTTCTCCTAATATTTGTATGTGCAAACACATACAAACATATTTTTATATAATGTAGTGTATTTTAATGATACACTCATATGTACATGTATAATATATGACTTGTTTATTTTAGGATTCTTCTCAATTCTGGGGCTCATAGTAACTATAGCTAGTAGTTATATATACTAATAATAATAGTAATGTATACTAAGCTCATAGTAGTTTACTGTATTTAGGATTCTTCTCAATTCTGGAGCTCATAGTATTAAGGAACATGGGTTAATTCGGGATTAGGTTGTAGGTGACCACAATGCTGAATCTTTCGCTATGCACTATCCCTATAATAATTAATAAGAATATACCATTTCTTGTGTTGTTATTGTACTGTAAAGTAGGAGATTAGTACTGTAGGTTAGGAGATGGCAATAAATAACCAAATTAATTTTTATCAGAGAAAATAGGGATTTATTTTAAAAACACATGTACATTATGAAACATTTCACTGAGGATGTCATAGTAGAATATCTGACTGAAAGGGAGGCAAGCTGCACTGAGTCATTTTGAAGAGCATTCATGAAAATAAATTGAAAGATAGATGAAATTTTCTTCGCAACAACTTACAATAACATTGGAAAATGATTCCAACTATAGATGTTATACTATTTCTATTACGTATATATGATTGTCAAACACTTTCAATTTTAGAGTTTTTCCTCTGAGCATGCCTAGCATCACAGATTTTATTACAGAATTTGATATGTAATATAATATCCATAATGAAATATATTAAAAAATTAATTTTTTTCAATTTGTGAACAAAAATAGAACAATTAATATAACGCTCTCTCTAATGATGCATAAAAGTCATGATGTATGGAACCCAACATCACTTAGATTAAAAAGTAATTATAATAAAACTTAGAATAAAAAGTAATTATAATAATTGTCCATGTAATTGTAGTATATGTGCACAATTTCTCTGAATTAAAATATAATGATAAATTCGTACTTAATTCAGAACAATAACAATTCATGCAAGTGTTTGCATGATGAAAGAGATCAATATGTCTGGAATGAAAAATTTGTTAAGACACAACATGTATTGATACATGTGTATTAAAATTTGTCTTTGCTAAAGTTAACCATGATTCTATCCATTTGGTTTATCCAGGTGAATTCATGAATTCACATGGTGTGTCCAGGTGTATTATGCAAGGGGTGAAATAGTACTCTTGCATGCTTCATTTTTATCCTTTTATTTGAAAAGTGTGTTATTTTTCTTAATGCCTTATTTAATGTATTTTTCATGCCAGACTCAAACATAAGATACAACTGCCATAAGTCATTTACAACCTACAGTGCAATGTAAAAGGGAAACTTATGGAATAATGTTAACATACATAAAGATTGGCAAAACAAATGTACAAATCTGTTCATAATATGAGCTAAGCTGCTGAATTTTGTTGCCTACATAGTCATAACATCACATATTGAAGAGTAAAGTAGAATTCTGAAATAGCAGATGGTTTTGGGAAGACAGAAAAACATGAAATTACTTGATTATGAAGAGTATCACAAAATCTATCAAAAATCCTCCACAAGGTGTTTCAAGAGAGAACAAATATTTTTAGTGAAAAAAGCACCTGATTCACGAGTAAGCCACCAGATAAAAGATTCAACAGCAAGAGAAGGGCATCACACTGTATATCTATCACACTGTAACTTGGTGATAATTCATATATAGCACACACACACATGTCCTCAAACATTTTCTGCTGAATAATAATTTAAGATACTGAAATTACATTAGCAGTCACCAAAGACAAATTCACCCCGTGAATTGTTATTAGGTTGAAGAAAGAACTCAAGCCTCTCAGATTTAATTAATTATTAATGAATGCCTGAAAGTATTAATTCACTCGGGGTAGTTAGAAAGAGTTTGAATTACTTGGAGAAATCAAACTTTATTCTGAATTTTCTGATATTTATTTGTTTTTTAAGTAAATCTGTTAAATAAATGTTTAAATCTGTGGCTTCTGTTAACAACCGGGTGAGTGTACTTTTTTCCCCCAAGTTACATCCATTTAGTTTCCAAAATGTTTTTTTCTTTTTAACTTTGATACAATGTGCTGTTATAATGTTTACTGTTTTTTTTTAGAATTTGTATGTAAATTTTGGCTACACAATTTGAGAAGAATGGACATTTTTGAATCGTTTTGACTAATATGAATGAAACAGCACAAAAACAAACCTTTTGACAGATAATCTGAAAAACTTTTTTTTTCAAAAAGCGTCATTACTGGAAGTCACAGATATAAAAATACGATACAATGAAAAGACATTACTTCTGGGAAGATTTTATTACAATAAATTATTATAAAACTTTTTCAGTTACTGAAGAACTGAAATAAAAAGATTCAAATCACTTTTATATACATTTTTGTGGTAAGTAAAGGAGAAGATTGTATTTCTGGTAGAGTAAAATACATCTGTTTAATTTAATTTACAATTGACATTTCACTTCTGAATTTATAATTACTACCTGCATACAAATAAATGGTACTGGTTCTCTCAGTTATTTTAGACTTCTTCTTTTATCTTTAGATCTTTATTTTAATCTTAAGGAATTGCTGTAAAATGTGGTTAATACAATAGATACAAAAGAAAAATTATTAACAATTTCATTTGTTAAAATTTTAAATTTTTTTAACATTTTTGCTGATTAATTTCTTTGTATAATTTATTTTTCTTCTTAACTTTTTGCTCATATTGTGAATACAAATTAACCGCTCCTTAAAAAAAGATTTAAAACATTTTTGATTTCATATGGAGGAACCAGTGGCAGTCTGTCACATGATCAACTGGTGAAGTGTGTTGTGAAAATTTAAAGTAAATAGGGAGGGAGAATAATAAACAGGCTTGTATTACATACACTATGTGAAGATACTACATGAAAAGTGAATACACTTGGCAACACAATTGAGTATTTTTTTCTTTATTTTCCTAATATTTATGTAAAAGAGTCCTTTACTCTCATCAAGTGAAGAGATGCCACTGAGAGGAGCACAAAACATTTGCGAAAGATCCTTGCAATAGCAGAGAGCTTGTTTCTTTATTCAATCTGTAAGTAGTTTTTCCATTTGAAGCCAATGGCTTTTCACTCAAACCTCATTAAACATGAAATGTGACTGAGAAAATTAACTAAAGGAATATTTATACCCTGCATCTGTATGATAAAATTTGCTAGAAAAAGAACAAACTCATTATCAGATCTCTTTAAATGAGAACATTTGAATAGATAAGGGATATAAGTGTACTTTCTTAAGCAGTTAACTGAAATTGATTCACAATATATGTTATATAAACATTTTTATATGGAAGTTGGAGGGATGTTATTTAAAATTACAGCATGTGAGTTGTTAACCAACATGTCTGCCCTCATATATTATTTTGGTCTCGAACACTCTTACTGCAAACAAAATTGATGTCCATTGTAAAATAATATTTAATATTGGTAATACGAATTTCAAAGGTGACTTCATCAAATTTTATCAGCACATTCCTGGATGAGGGTATTCCATGCCTCATCAACCACACTTCATCATAATCCATTCATCAAACCTATTTTTTGAAGTGAGGCCCTCTCACATCATAAAATATATACATTAAATTTGCTTCTACATAGAGTCAGTTTTGATATGCATAACTTATGGAATCAACACTTCTAAAAAAGGATTCCTTAAAATGGTCTTTGGCGATACATCCATGGTGAAACACCACAACATGAAACATCAGAGTTTTAAGATGTAGATTATCACTCACGCTATAGTATAAAGTCTTAAATACCTGTCACACATTACAGTTAACAACTGAGATCATATTTTTGACAACAGTAATAACACACTATTTGATAAATAAAAAATGTGAATATCCTGGCACATAATTGGTGTTGAGCTAACAATTTATCTACATATTATCAATATACTTAATAAACATCTTTTTTATTCCAATAGTGAGGATAATGTCATATTTTGTCATATACTCAATAAAAATACCACAGTAAATGAGGTCCTGTGTTACATTTATGTAGCTTTTCCCAAATATATGAGAATACCAAAACCAGACCTCAATGGCAATCACTAACTTTTGTTAACTTATTGACACATTTAAGGAGTTCTGTTTCTTCTATTTTAGTTAACATTATAATAAATTTGTATATTCTCTATAATATATAACTGCAAAGTAGAAATTCATTTCTCTTGTGACAATCTTTTGTGAATTACTTAAGAGATTTTACAAAATAAAATTTGAATAAAATGTCTAATTTTATTTAACTATTTCTTTTCTCATTAGAGTGAATATTTAAACAATTAAAATATGAAAACCATATAATTTAAGTGAATGAGATCTAGCTAATGCAGAAGTTACGCAATATGCCACCTTTTAAAACAAAAATATTGACAAACATTTTTATCGTATAGTTCATTGAAAACTTTTCTCCAAAAGTAGGTCACAAGATACTAGAAGCACTTTGTATTGTTATAGTTTAAACAAAAATATGATTATATTTGGTCATACATTGGGAATAAGTTATTAGAAATTTGTACAGTATTGCTACCAAGTTACCTTCGAGGAAATAATATAACAACCACTAAGTGGTCACAACCATTAGAATGAAGTCTTTCTTTGAAATTGTTGAGCAATACAGATGATGGTAACTACTATTAGGAAGATTTATTTTCCTAGATCACTAACTTTACCCTAAGATAAATATTATGATGTTTATTATGTTTAGCTTTGGAAAAGAAATTATGCAAGTATGAACCTTAGGTCCACTTTGTTATCATACGCTTTTATCTTTGAAGATTGCTACTCTGAATGAAGATTTCTTCATATTTTCATAGAAACAAAAGTTTTTACTGTTTCAAATACTTAAATTTTTCAAAGATCCACTGGCTCAAAAATGTACCATTTACTCCAGGCTGCTCCAGATATATTGAATTTAACAATCATATTTTACATTGATTCTATTAAGAAAGCTATTATGGGAGTTATTTGGGATTTGGTGTAGCTTTAGAAACAGTTTTGCTCCACACATGAATATCAAATTATTTATTATATACCATAATACTAATGGATGAAATGTGCTTTGAAGGACAGAATTTCCTTATTTATTATGTTGCCACTAGAATAGAAGAAATAAATTGTTCTCACTGTATCCTAGATGTAATTTTTGTGGTGTTCTGTATGATACTAGGGAACATTTATATTTATGACAAATAATACTTATAAAACATTCATTATCTTTTCTTCGAGCTTTTAATCATTTATTAATGTGGCCATATACTTATGATTCCTACCAAGGTTTCTTCAGTGGCAAAACTAAAATGTTTTCATGTCCTCTCTATATTTAAAACAATTCTTCCCATCTTAAAGAAAAAATATTCTTTGATGTTTTAATAAAACAGTACCAATCTAAATAGGTAAGTTAAATAAGTTTAATGTAACTTTGATATATACTTGTAGATTGAATATATTAAATTACATTAATGTTTTTTTTTATGATTGCATTTTCCACAAAAAATGACAAATATAAGAAGAAAACAATGTAGGAAGAAGAGCAATCTAGTAAAGCTCATCTAAGGACAAAGTTTTTATTTTCTGTGAAAGTTAACATTAGCATTGAACATCATTGGGAATATAGGTAGAAAAATAACTCAACTAATGAGGCTGCTTTACATTCATATAATTTGATATTAATTCCACATAAATCAATGAAGGGACTTAATGAAATAGTGAGCTGACCATGAGAAAAGGGCATGAAGTCAGACCACGTCAGAAAGGACATAAAGAATAACATTTTGAGACCAAATATTGCGCAAACCAAAAACAAAGTACACTCTCTTATGAAAAATCCAAGCAGCATTTGAAAGTACTACACAGAGCTGTCTTAAACATCTCCAGGTTGAGAGGTATATTCAGAACTATCACTTTGTAATGAATTACAGAGAACTCTGCACTGGGTGATAGTAGAGCCCATAATAGATTTCTTTAACATGACAATTGTCTTAAACACTATCTACTTTTCATACATTCAAATATTGATTTGAAATTTCAATAAAACAAGATGGAGAATTTTTCTCATGACCTTGGAATAACGTACAAAAGAAAAGTGAAAAATTCCAGTAACCAAGCAGTCGTGTAGCTATCATCATGGTTGTTTGAGATCTAACTGCATTTGAAGTATTTGAGGTTGAATATAAAATGCATTTTTAATATGGATTTTATCTGAGTAACCTGGTGATTTGTTTTTTGATTTGTAAACAATTAACATATATTAATGAAAATACATAATTGGTAATGTTATTAGCAATAATAAATATAATGTATCATGGAACTATCCAACATAAATGTTTATTTCACTACAGGGTTTTGCTGAAATCTTGTTGTCTCTTCAGCAAGAGATGAGGGAATGTTTGAGTTAAAGAGGTGTAATCAAAATCTGACTACCCAAAACCAGTTGAAAAAGTATTAATGTTTAATAATATTATTCAAATACACATTAGAAAGTATGAGGAGAGTACTTTTTACTATTTAAGTTTTAATATATGAAGTCTTTGTATGAGTGACGTATAGTAATTATAACAAAATTAGAAGACTTGATGAAAAGTAGGTGCACTGTTGTAAGTTATATTAATTCACATGTATTAGAAAGCATACAAAAACATTTATGAATAGGTATTTGTGTATATTATTGTTTCATTGTCATTATGCATTTTTTATAACCATAATTTATAAACATGCATTTTTTATAACAAGAACATTTTACTGAATAGATCAAGATGTATACAAAAAGTAGGTCTGAAAAGTTTTGAAGCATATATCAGCTGTTTGAACTGATAACGATAATTCACAGTTAATTTAGTATGGAAATAGTCAAGTACCATAAAAGTGGTTCTCAAAAAAACTGAAGGAATAGCCTATAATAGAAGGGATGAGATATTATAAATGTTATTTAGTTGTAGAATTGTTCCACAATTTATTCTTTCTAGAAGAACGTGAGACCTCTTACATAGATTTGAGAAAGTGAGATTAAGTAGCACATCAAAAGTCTACTTAATTTTGAAGCCTTTGGTAAATTGTTTATTTTACCCTGAGATTATAGGTTAATATTAGCTAATATAATACTTCTTGTAAAAAGCAGGGGATAAAATTACTTAAATATCTCATGAATTTGTGTTACTTTTTATAATAGGAACTTTAGTTTGAAAAAATAACAAAAATTGATAATTACTGTGACTGTGCGATATGAACATCTGAAGAACATCTGGATTTACACCAGTTTCCTAGAGTGAGCACTCATATTACTAGAGTTAAAGGATCCTGTGACAAAAATGATATTCTTGTATTCATTATTTATGATAGCATGATAAAAATATGGAGTTTCTTTCTTAAATCTATTTATGGACTTTATTTTGTTAACTTATATAAAATAAAATAACTGAAAATAGGTTCTTGAAGAAATTGAAACTAAGTGCAAAACCATATTAAAATTATTAATAATGATTAGTGTAAAAATGAAAACACAAATCATTAATGTAAATCTATTGAAAATGATAAAAAGTTTAAAAATATTTAGACTACAAACCACAAATAATAATATTTAACTTTGTTGGTGAGTTAATCTGACAATAAGAAGTAAAATACTTCAGGAACTTACAGTGGAGTCACTTACACAATTGAGTGATTTCAGCTGTACATTCCACCTTCATTATTCTCCAGTCAGCTGGAGTTGATAACAAAACTGCAACGTCTAAAACTAGTCCTGGACAACTATTGTAAAAGATGAATGAATGGTCATCATCACTCAATTAATATTTTATTTAGTCTTACATTGTTGATTCATCAGCAACAAAATGCAATAGAGAAATTGTAAATTATGATAAGTTGAAAAGATTACTTGCTCAATAATTAATTTATTCTTCAAAAGCTAAGGAATTGTGAAATGGAAAAGTTCACTACAACATATTAGAGGCTAAAACTTGTTCAAGTGCACTACATTTAGAAAAAGATAAGTGACTTATGTAAGTTCTGTTAAACTCAATAAATTAAATAAATGGGGAAAATATTGGTGATAAAGGTTTATCTTTTTTTAAATTTCACTCAATTATGAAATAACTAATATTTCTTGACATGACATAAAGTTTCTAAGGTCCAAACTCAGGAGCAAACTGGAGAAATCATTTTGACTACTAGCATAGATAAAACTATTTTAGAAATGAATTTTTTGTGGTATATAAATGTTCCAGTGGACAAACAACCATCTAAGTTTTAAAAATACTAGAAAGTTTCAAAGTGAATTATATACATATAAGCACATATAATTCGAAGTAGTTAATTTTTCTGTTGTAGCAAATTATTTCATCGCTTAAAAATCATAGAACTTTACATTTAGTATTGTATTATTAATAACATTGTCTTATTCTACAATAAGTCATGAATCCAAAATATAGAATACTGCAGAATATTATGTACAAATTCACAGTACTGTTTATGCAATTATAATATGGCATATTTGTGCCCAATATCTATAAAGTATCAACAAATACTGAGGTTTCAGAAATACGTTTACATCGCTTGCTTATCTAGATGCAATAGAACTACAGAAATAAATAGGACAATTATGTAATAACATTAGCCCACATGTTAATGTTTTCTGTATCATACCATAAATTATTGGATAAATTAGAAATAGGGTGACCAGAATCAGAATTAGTATTAATTCCTTCAAAATAAGAATCATGAATTTTCTTGCTTCCATTGAAATACAATTCATCTTAGCAAAATTCCTTAAATTAGTTTCATTACTTTATATTACCACTTTTCTTCATTGAAGTATGTTTTAATATGGTGCAACTTCTGGGAGTGTCAAAGACCTGAATACCTCAATTTTCATACAAGAAAAAATTATGGATTAGGGACATTGAATGTTATGTAGGGTGTTGAGACTTGATTATGTGTTGTCAAACGTTTTAATATTTGATTTATGATAATTATTATAAAACAATGGACTTTATTTATATACATAAACATGTTAAAGGAGAACAGCTGAAGGTAAAATATTTTCTATCAGAAATGTCTGCAAAATTCAGATTTCATAGATTTTTCAACATTATTGCTTTATGATATTAAGACATAATTTATTGTCATTTGTGGTAAGATATAAATCAATCAATTTATTAAGTATGATCTTTCTATTGAATCATATCTTTTCAGAAAAACTCCATGGAGTTTACTGCACAGAAAAATAAATGGAAAGAAAATCTACCTCTAATGCTGAAGCTAATAACATTTTTGATGTAATCATGTTACGAACGAATGAAAATGGTAGACGGGACCGGGATTCGAACCCGGGACCTTGAGCTCTACGCGCTCATGCGCTTACCGACTGCGCCATCCCGNTGATTAATCTGTTACCTGGCGGTGAGGTTCACCGCAAGAGATTTCTATTTTTGATGTATTTAATTGGGTTATTCCATCTATAATCAAACTGAATTGTCCCAACCATCTCAGATTCAGTTGTTGTATGTTGAAATCTCATTATTTTCTTATAAATAACAAGAAATAATGTTTGTATTCATGGTTCCTAATCACAATATGTTGAAATGTTAATAGGTCCTTTTTAAGAGGTTGAAGACAAGTCTCTGAAAACTTACCATGAAATTGTGTTGTTTAATAAAAAATACAATTTTATATTGTTGTTTATAAATAATAAAATATTGTTATTTACTGATGTTCTGTATTTGTTGAGATGTTTTACATACATCAAAACCGGAAAATGATTAGTACATTCATCAGTAATACACTAAATAATATAAATGCAGTGGAATTTAAAAAAATTGATTTCTTAAAAACATCATCACTGATTTCATTGAAATTTGGAGAAAATAATGACAGAAGGTTTATCTAAAACATATAAAACAATCAGAGATTTTTTTCTCAAGTTGTTGCAATTTTTATCAATTATTAACATTTTAACAATTTTCATTTCAAAGAGCACTTTTTCATTTTAGATTAAAGAGAGATATAAAAAATATGAAAAAAATGGAAACCCATCATGCTGTATCAATATATTGACTCTTTTTAATTAGTCATTCAAGTTTGTGGAGTCTGATCTCCTGAAAATAAAACAAAAATAAATGAATTTATCTTTTATATTATGAAGGTTTTTATTTTGAATTGATTGTTCAAATAATCATGATTGGTTCTTCCAAAACTACAATATTCCTGCCAGGATTTGATTTTCTAGTACATTAAAGAGTACTTCATCTTCAGAGATGGAATGAATTTTCATTGAAGTTTATGCATGGTCTTTCAGTACATTGGAATGAAACTATCTAATCCACTTTATCAGTTCAGAAATTTGAAAAATGAAAAATTTTTCTTCTCTTCAAAATAATGGTGAATCTTATTATCTTGCAAGTGACTTACAGGAATTTCCTTCAGCTTGTATCCTCCAAAACTATTTCTCATCTTAATTATTTGTCTTCAATTCAATGGAAGTAATTGTTTCTGCTCATCAATAAGCCTATTGTAAGGTCAGTTTATATGAATATTAAGATTAAATTAAGGCTGATAGAAATTAAATATTTGTGAAATGAATACAACATAATTTTAAGGAACCAAATGTTTAGAATTTATACACTTCAACTGGTGATTTGAATTTTCAAGAAGGAAATCATTTTAAAATTATGGTTTCATAGTGTGAACAGATTTAATGAGGCCAATATAAATTTTTGCAGAATCTAACTTTATGAAACTTGTATCTTTCTATTTTAAATCTTATATATTTTTTGTTGTGGTTCATGGAAGATGAAAAACATGTTTATGGGAATTGATGACCTCACACTTAAAACTGACATCTAACAAAATATGGTATCAGATCACTTATGGAAGTGTATAAGTGTTCCTGAAAGCTCTTGAGGCTAAAATCTCACTTTCTTTAATATATTGAAAGTGATATTTTAATTAGCAATTTCTGAGTACGTACTCAGGGAGGGAAGCTTACATCGGAAGTTAGATGATGCACATTGAAAGTTAGTTCTATGTGCAAAATTAAACTTAATGAATGTAAAATGACCTTGTACAATTCACAGAGGACTTCTATGAGATTTACTGAATTCTGTAATCGATTTATGTATAATCTGGTCACCCTAACTTGAGCACTTCTTTAACAATGGCAATAAATGGTTAATAATATAAATAAGTCATTATAAAGTTATTTTATAGTAGCTTAGAAACTAATTTTATGAACGAGATAAAGACTGTGATGTGAGAGGCAAATTTGCCAAAGTAGACGAACTTAATCTCGAAGTACGAGGTTCAATCTCCAAGGACATACGATACAACTCATCATCATCTAACAACAGAGATGGATCCAACAAGTAATTTGTAACCTTTTGTATAAGCTCAATTTTATAAGGAGTCTGTTGAAAATGGCGTATTTCTCTAATCACATGAGCAATCTGAAAAACGAACGATCATAAATATTTTGTTGAATGTAAAATAAAAAATTCAATATAAATGCATTCAAAATTTCCTAAAATGAGATATAATTTTGTTTTTCAATGAAATTGTTGATCCATTTTCTTGTTATAATATAATCATAAATATGAACTTATTTTAAATGTGTAATTTCACTCATATTCTTGGTACTAAGAAAAAAAAAAGAACAGGACACCAATATTTTCAAACAATCTTGGGTGATGCACAAATAATTTGAAATATTACAGAAATCTGTTTTCTTGGTTGATGGTTCAAAGAAATCATGAAATCAAATAAAAATACATACTTTGAAATAGTTTCAATTTCTTAAAGTATTAAGATGAGCTCAGACTCCTTTTTCTGCTTGGATTTGAAGACTTTGGAAGATAATACAATTAACATATGTAAAATCTTAAATCACATATTATGTTGATTATTTGTTATTATATTTCCAAATAATAGTTAAATAAAAGAAAATTTCCTGTTGATCAAATATGTTTCACGCAGAAGTTCTTAATTTTATAGTAAGTTTAAAAAATAAAAGTTTCCTCTTTTTATTCTCTTCTTACATGTCCTATTAAATTAGTGCATTCTTTTATTTAATTTTTGTACTTGAATATTGCCTAGAAATCTATTCTTTTGTGAGCCACTTCTATTTTCAACTCACTCATAGAAGGAGACCAAATAAGACTATTTCAATAGTTACTTTACTTATTAGTTTTATTAAGAGTATAAAATAGGATACATTGCCAGTCAGAGACAAAATTTGAAGTAAGAAACTTAAATTGTTTTCCTTCTTTGCATTGGTTGTATAAAAATAACTTCATATTATGAGATTGTTTTAAGTGTGCTTCTTTCCCCTTTAAAAGATGTAATTATTTTAAAATGTTTATATTAACATATGAATGCATTTAACAAATGATTTTTATTTGCTTCTTTTTTCATAAGCAAAACCTTGTATTTGAGTAGTTTGTATTTCTGCATCTGGAGTTTTTACTCATTTCATGTAGTGTAAAGATTCATTTTTTCCCCTTGAGGCAAGAGCTGTTAGAGAAAAATGTGTGGACTAAATTTATTACTAGTATCATAAAAGGCCTCTAATAACCTCAAAGTCAGTGAGCATTAAAACCCCAATTAAAATTAAAATTTAGAATCTTAAGAATTTTAAAGATGAGGTGTTATTTGTATTATACTTGCTTATTTCACAAATTTGTGTTTTTCTTGCTATCGTGATGGAAATATTGTTAAGTGTCTAAATCTGCTTAGAAATGATTAGATATGTTGAGTTAAGGAGTATATAATTTATGAACTTGTCTGTATATATATATTTTGCCTTCTTCAGGGCAATGTCAGAGTTGTACAGACCTAAGTCGCTGTCGTACTTAGCAGAGCCACAGCATGATGGCCGAAACGTTGGTAGTTATATCTACTAAGACACAGTTTGTCCCGGACAGACAAGTTCATACTGACTCCGGCTGCGGAAGCCTACGTTTAGAGTGTAGAATTTGCCAGGCCATCCTGGCCCGGGTTTTGCTCCGGTTTTCCTTCGGGTAGAGGCGGATTTCTTATACAGGTTCTCTAGGCTTTGTCTAGGGGCGGGTTTATTGTAACAATAAATCGTGAATTTAGTGTT
>NNCF01125824.1:140911-220181 GCA_002313205.1 Laupala kohalensis
ATCTATTGTTCGATAATAATTTGTACATGTAAAATAATTTTTTTGTGTTAAATTACAAACATATTGACATTCTATTAGTATTATAACACAGCTAACTTTTTATCTTTTCTGGGAATTTTTACTGAAAATTTTGAAACCGCCTCTGCCTTAGAGCCCTTGATTGGAATTGATGGGAAGGTCCCTTGCTTGTTTCCAGAGGGTAAATTAGTTTATTGTCCTCCACGTGGTCTTACACAGTTTGTACTGCTTTTTTGACAATAAATTTATTATCAGTAATATCATATTTTATATTCACTTTATTTCATTTTACTACTGCATATTTATTAGTGTTTGTTGTATTACCATGCAGTAACTATCAAGAGAAAAACATGCAAATTAAATTTAAAATATTAATTTTTCTGATACTTACCATACGCATTTTCGAAAAATTTAATAGACCATCTTCAGTGAAGTTTGGTGTTCCCTCTTCAATGAATGATAGATCGGTCAAATACATACCCAAGTATGGAATGCAGGGAGGATCACAACGATGTAAGGCATCTCTTAGATTCCTAAACCGTCCATCAGATGACACAATGTTCTGAAGCTTTTCAATAGTTTGCTTTGTCTGCACAAATGGGTGAAATCATAAAAATACAATTTTTATACATATGATATGTTAGAAAATTCCTATATCAATTATAAGAATTATACTATAATAATATTCTTTTATGAAAGAACTCACAGTTTTTGAAACTTTTTCCCAAGTTTTCTTTAGACGAAAAACAGCACTATTTGTAAAGGCAGCACATACTTGAAGAACACCATTGAAATTATGCAAGCATCTTGATATATCAGCAACAGCAGCCCATTTTTCTATGACTGCTATTCGAGCTGTTAGATTAGAACGACGTACAATCTCTGATACAACCAACTGAGACACCTGTGAAGAAAAATCACGAGAATTAATTTTTATCATGAATCTGTTACGTAGATGAATGAATCTCATTTTCAAAAATTAAAATTTCTATTGGGAAATATTTTAGGGTATTTGCAAATATTTTATTTCATTTGTTTGTAGATACATAGATGCTTTATCCTTTTCATTATATACATCATCACATTTTAATTGTATACATCATCACATTTATATATCATTACATCATATATACATCATCACATTTAATCTTCCTCCCATTGATTTTATGAGGTTGACTCAGATTTTCAACATAATAAGTTTTTACAATATTTATTTGCCTAAATTATCATAACAATAATAATATAGATCTGCCTTTTGATGACCTTGGATCTGGTTCACAAAAGTACAAGTTTGTAAGTAACAAGTAAATTTTTACAAGTTTGTAAAAACATACAGTTATTAGCCCTTCACAAGGTACACTTGTAATAATAAGTGAATTCTTACAATTTTGCAAGTGATTTACTTGTAGCCCACTAATATTGTATGGCTACTAATAATTGTAACTGTCAAACTTGTAATATAAATCTGTTACCAACCAAGTGTTTCTTACCGAGCTGTAAATATAATTAACTGTGCATATATTTCTTCCATGTACCATAGACATGGAGAAGATATGTAAAATCTTTCAGTCAGGTGAAAATGACAACGAGGTCTCCTGGGGTTTAGATCTGGGTGTACAGTTGTGGAAGGCGGATGGGTGGTGTAGTGGTTAACACCCCTGCGATCAAAGCAGGAGTACCAGATTCGATTCCCTGCATATAACCATTTTCACCTGACCGAAGGTTATCACATATCTTTTCCATGAGTAGGGTACACAGAAGAAAGATATGCATAACGAAACTTAACACATAGGTATGTATGAAACCAGTAATTAAGTGCACTCAGCATTGTGTGCCACCTGGTTCACTTATCTCCTGTTGGGGATGTGTCTCAGGTCTTCTGGAGTTTAGGTCTGGGTGGAAACAGTGTATAGTTATGGAGGCAAATGGGTGGTGTAGTGGTTTACACCCCTGCGATCAAAGCAGGAGTCCTGGGTTTGATTCCTGGCTTGTACCCATTTTCACCTGACCAAAAGTTATCATACATTAACTGTATAACATGTGTTATTTTATTAATATGCAGTGATCAAGTTCTTCCTAGGAAGTAGGAAAATTTTTAAGGAAAGAGTGAACTTGACATTTGTGTTAGTCTATGAATTGAACAAATACTTTATAATGATGTATGTAAAACTGAAATAAATAGAGAGACATATTAGAAAAACTTGTTATGAGAAAAGAATCCATAATTATTTTACTATATATTTTAATAAAATTATTTATCATTATTTTTGCTGCTGTCATTGGTCTGGTGTGGCTGAGGAAAACTACTCCAATTTGACTAAGTGAGGAAATAAACCTGAGTTTCCCTTTTCTATAGTAATGGAGCAAAGTTGCCACCACTACATTGAACATTATAGGAGAAAGGAAAGTGATTGAAGATCCATGTACAAAATTTATGATGTGATGTCCTTTTACATTGATAACAATATGGACTAAAATCATACAGACATAAACTATGTACCTCATTGAAGCGTTTTGTCATAAGGATGATGTGTGGTGCTTTGGTTGCTTTGTCCGACTTCATCCAAGCTTGGCCAAGAAATTCCCTGTAATAAAATTCACATGAGGATGATCTCTATAAAGTATGAAACAACAATTCAATCCACTCAACAAGGGTGTAGTCAGGTTTTTGGGTAGTGGAGGTGGTAGGGATGCAAGGCTTGATCTATTAGGGGGACAAAGTAGGTACATCTCATTTCTGCAATAAGCGTCCTTGAACGTGACATAAACCCCTATCAACAACTCTTGTACCCATGGAGTTCGCCACATATTCCTCAACTAGTGTGGATTGCAGTCAGTAATTAGACGAAATGCAGAAGTAGTGGCTATGTATCCTTGCATACTTCATTTTCAAATAAAATATATCTTAGATTCACATGTGAATTTATTGACTTGATGTATGATATACACCCAAAATATTTGAAATGCATTCGTTTGTTTTTTATTACACTTACACTGGCTACTCAACAACAATTTTCCCTCATATTTAAACAATAATATTTTCAAACAATTTAATTTTCTTTCATATTTGAACAATAAGCACTCAACAAATAGTCTAAACGACTTGATTTTTCATTAAATTTAAAATGTATTGAAATGGATATATAACATATTTTTGGGGTATTGCTCTCAATAGTAAAATTTCACTGATAGTTAAAACAATTTTTATATTTTGCTACAATATAATTTATTTTACAAATTTGTGAGGAGAGTTGTTTTAGTTAATAATTTAAAATAATTATTATAACAATCAATAACTAAATATCAATGAATATTCAGTCAATGTACTGGGAAACTAAATTTATTGACCATAATTTTTGTTGATAATTCATTAATAAAATTACTGCATGTCTTTCATTAATGTTTGTGTTGCTGGAATAAAGGGACTCCTGTATATATTTTGTTCTCCACAGTTCTTTAATTACTCTATGAAAATATGTTTGTGCCTAATAATTTGCATTTTGACCTGAAGCCTAAACAATTATTTAAACAGACAGAAAATGGAAACCAAAGTTTAATATACTCACTCGCTACATATTGATATGAAAATTTGATGGTCAACATATGTCATTTGTTCTGCTATTTCCAGAGCAGAAAGTGTTTCTATATTTTCTTTACTTGGTGTCTGAAATTAAAGATAAAATAAATTACATTCCTGTTGAAGATGAAACATTTGATAGCATATTTTAAAATGTTATATCTTATGATTGTCTTAAAATACAACTTTAGATTAAAATACAGCTTTTGACGTATGAAATCATACATTTTATCAGGAAATGACATTTCTCAATTGGAGGAGAATGCTTATTTGATTGTTTTTCTGTAACTAAAAGCATGAGAAGATGCCATATTGCAAAAAAAAAAAATGAAATTAAGTTTTGGCATGAATTAAGAAAATATGTAAATTTTCTTTTATTCTTCATGTAATTTTCTTGAAACTGTTACTATCATCACTTTTGAGACAGAAAATTCAACCAGATTCTTCTAATTTGGGATAGTAAAAAGTATATGTTTCAGTCCTAATACTCATATTGATAGAACAATTTAATAATTATAAACAAAAACTAATACCAATGGTGGTGCAAGCAGAACATCTAAATCTGCTTTATTACTTTCTGGCTCTTCTTTTGTAATGAGTCTGAGAAGTTGAGATGCTGCTTTATGTTCTGCAGGGAGTAAATTTGGGCTGTAAATTATATCTTCTAGAAATTCAATAGTTAAATTTTTCAAGCGATGATCCATCTCAAAATCCTGCAACATAGAATAAAAAATTACATCTTGATAAAAATCCATGGATGGATAATTAAAAGGGGTTTTAGGTAATTTATCAATGTACCTATCCCCTTTTTTAGAAAGTTCCACATATCTTTAGAAGTAACATGAGAACTCAAAAACATCAATACTTTGTCATTTAATTTAATCCACAAAGGGGAAATAATATCATAGGCGATATTCTTGGAGGAAAAGATCATCTTCAGTTTTACTTACTGGATCCTCCGATCCTGAAACAAGTAGACGATTTGAAAACGGGAGAGGAGTAACACTCGCAGACTAAACGATTAAGGCAGCTAGGAGAAGCGAGAAGGAAATAACGTCTTTTGATTTGGAACGCTTTTGAGAGTGTGGCAAAGTTTTGTACGAGGCGTTAACCTGTTATTTCAAAATTGTGTAAAATCTTGTTCCAACAGTCCGCGTTGCGGCGTTACATCGGTTCGACCACGGGTTGCGGTTTCAGTTACACCAGCTGACGAGTAGCCCGCAGAGGCAGTACACGCAGTAGATGGTCTCTGATGTCTGATGTCTGTGAGCTTTTACTGACGATTCATGGGGAAGGTCGCGTGGGCGATAGGGAGATTCATTTCCAACGACACGAGTAACTGACATATTTCTGCCCTCAAGCAACTCTGCGCACCACGCTTCCGGTCGTCGGAACGTGGTTTTAGACTGACGAAAGTTAGCATATAATTTGATTTGTGACCGTTGAAGTGTTGTGCATGCTATCAGGTGCTAGCAGAAACGATCAGTTGTCAGAAATGAGGGAAATTATGTTTGTCGTTAGCTAGGTATTGAGTGACGGTGCATCAAAAGCGCATCACTGACAACATGGGAAGCACTGACGCAGCGCGGCAGAGAACAAACGCCAGCCATTGTTACTCGCGAGAGACGAGGGAGGGGAGATACGTGAGAGCACTCCTCTCCGCCATTCAACTTCCTCACCTTGTTAGGACTGATTGACCCTGCGGTCTATCCGACCTCCCTACCACTGCCTTTATTGAATTCACTGAATTACTTTACGATACAACCGAACTACCTTAATCGCATCTAAGATCCGCTCCGCTGCGTGACTCCTAATGGAGAGTACCAGTGCTATACCCTCGCTCGAGGTCATCCGCTGTCGCTTGGAGACAAATGTCCATGGAAATGATGTCTTATTTGGCATCAGAGGGAATTGAGACAATTTTAAATTCACTGTCCTCCCTTATGTCGTTTAGAATGCAGGGCTCCTCCCCACAGTCCCCTCATCCTACCGTCTCCCACTGTTCGTGATGTGGAGGCGCTCCCTGTCGGGGAATCGCCGCAACACATGTTGTATTGAGGGGTTATGTAAGTGGGACTGAATTAGGATATCAGTTCCATTTCGGATATTGTGCAGAGTAGGCATCATAATATATAATAGTCAATTAATTAGTAATAAAGATCGTTTTTCAGCCAATTGAATGGTAAATGAACAATTTTACACAATTCTTCTTGATGGCGAAATAGAACATTAAATGTGATGTCATATTGACTGTATTCTTACTAAAGCAGATTAGGTGGTGGAGAGCTTCCGGGTTCAAGTCCAAAAATATTTTTTGTAATTCAAAAAATGTAAAAAATCTTATGTTGATACATAATGAGGCTTCCATTATGAGGATACATAATGTAGGCTTTCGTGACCGGAATCAATATGAACTTCTGTCCGGGACAAATCGCGTCTTAGTAGATACAACTACCAACGTTTCGGTCATCATGCTGTGGCTTTCTTCAGGGTAATGTCAGAGTCGTACAGACCTTAGTCGCTGTCGTACTCTGGTCTAAGTGACTAAGGTCTGTACGACTCTGACTTTACCCTGAAGAAAGCCACAGCATGACGACCGAAACGTTGGTAGTTGTATCTACTAAGACGCGATTTGTCCCGGACAGACAAGTTCATAATGATATGTTGATTATCTTTGGATAATATATTCTTATGAAATCGTAAGTGTCCTTATAAATGTATCATTTTGCATGAAATTTTTCCAAAATTTCCATAACTTCAAATATCTAAGCTTCTCACCCCCCCCCAAATAAGTTCTGGTTCTACAACTTTCTCCTTTTTCTGAACAACTTTGTGAAACAATAGAAGTGTTTTTCAAAAACAAATATATTATTATTCCATGAAAACTGGCAATTTTAAGTGTAAATTATTTGAGTTTTATTTCAAGCAACAAAAATCTTCTCTTATACTTATATCTCTCTCGTCTGTCCACTCAAAACAGCCCCATGAGGATTAGAAACCCTGTCACCTGAACAGTAATAATAAATTTATTGTCAAAAACAGTACAAACTGCGTATGACCACGTGGAGGACAATAAACTAATAAATACAATAAAATACAGTACCACATTGTATTTATTTTCTCATGTAAATTTAGTATCTCCATTAGGGTGACCAGTGGTTTAGCGGTTAGTACGTTCTCCTGACTTAATTTTGAGCTTTAATGGTGGAAGTGATATAAATATATTAATTCCTTTTCGTTATTTAACATGTTTTTTAATTTTATTAAAAAAAAAAATAATTGGAGACAAAAATAGTAAATAACGAAAAGGAATTAATATCTATAATTAATACTATTTTTGTCTCCACATAAATCATAAACTACTTTTTCTCGTGTAAGGGCAAGTGAAGATTGCGACGGACCGGGACTCGATCCCGGGACTTTCTGCTTTCGCCGCAGGTGTGCTACACTGCTTTATCCACCTCGACCCCTAAATCTGTGAATCTGCGTCAGAACCCCAACAGAGGACAGGAGACCACCGGCGGGTTCCCTATGCTAGGAGCACTCGCATCCAGTTGCCTCGTACCTACGTGTCTGATGCAATGTTTAACTCACATCTTCCGAGTACTCTTTCTCGTGCAGCGAAGTTTGCATCGCCTACTCTGACCGCAGGTATGCTACCCGGAGTCACGGTACTAGAAACAAGCTAGTCAAAATGCTCTTTACCTGTGCATGTTTGGACACCCAATGGCGAAGGACATTGAGCACTCTCATCGTCGCTGCCGTAGACATGACGGATTCTTTCCGCCTGTTCCTTTCCCGGCAGCTCCCTGAGCGAATGCTTGCGTCGCCTACGCTGCAGCGACCGGCGGGTCCCGTGTTGATTTTAGGAACCGGAGTGACGTCACGAGGGTTGCTGGAAGCTGAGGTAGCTATAGCAAAAGCGGCTGCTGCTGTTGAAGTGCTGCTCCTGAACATAATGCCAATCGTGGATTTATTAGCGAAAGGAAAATAAAGCGTCAGGATTTTCCTTTTTTGCGCTCGCACGAGACTTTAATTAATATGAATAAAATTAATGGTTCTCTTATTCCCTTCTCATCGAAGTTTTCTGTGAGTGGGACATAAATGGATTTTTATGGTAAATATTTGTGAAGGTAAATAAAAAAAGTATTGAAAAAAAATATTTTAAATTTATTTTTAATGCTCATATATACTGTTTGAGAAAAGGACCTTTTGCCCTTTATGTAATGCTTTTTCCTTCATTTGAGATATAATTTTGGGAATCATATATTAACTTTGAGTCTACGACTAATAAAAAATATCCGCATAATCAGGAATAAGTAGTTCTTCATTAAAAATGGTTTTAAAACAATATTTTGGTGCTGATATATAGTTGTGCAGTTGAGAAAAAGGAATTGACCTCTCTAAATTGTTTCAAAAATAGCTCACATGAAACCTTCCAGGTTTATTAAAAACTCAATCTAATTTTTATTCACTATATCAGCAATGGATGGCACAACAATATTCATGATTTTTAGTTTAGAATGTGTACGGATTATTTTGCTGGTGACAGGAAAAGAAAGTTCTCTTTAGTTAACTAAAGGAGAACGATTGACGTGGGGAAAAATCTTAATATTAGATACTTCTTTTATGATTGATTTTATAATTTCTATGAATTTATAGTTGTTATAATGGATTAACTACTATCTTCCACAGATAATAGAATTATCCACACTTTTCATTATTTGGTGGTCAGTTTAGTTTTAAACACTCAATGATACGCTCCACACTTCTCTTGGTGGGATCCAGAGGAATACTTTCCCGCAATATTTCTGTGTTTGACAGGTTGCCGATACTTTCCGCTCTCGACGAACTAGTTCCTGGTCATCGATAACTTCCGTGTCTGAAATTGGAAGACCGAAACAACTCCGTTTCTAATTTAACCTGTTCATAAAACTCTAAAACCGAAACATAAAAAATTGTAGAACTTTTAAACTCAAGGACTATTTTACAAAGCTGTAGTGTTTGGGGCCGGGATCGTAGTTTAAGCGTTCCTGGGACAAGAAGCTGTATAGTCTGTGTTCTTCATATGGACTAATCAAATTCTCAGCAGTATGACTAATTTCTTTGGTATATTTATCTATTCTAGTTTATATGTTATACACTTTTATTTGAAACTGGTGAAGTGTAGCAAAATGAAAACAGGAACTTTCACATATCACTACGGAGCTTTTTCTCTTTTCAACATATGTATTGTAATATGTACGTTATTATATGTAGTACGTAGATACATAAGTATATAATATTATGGTCTGAGATAAGTATGTATACTTTCCCACATATGAGTATATTATATTATGGTCTGAGTCTACCTATTAAGGTCTCTATTCTACCGAAACAAACCCTTCTTGCACCCTCATCGAACGCCAGATTTTCCCAGAACACCTAATTCAGTTTCTTCACCTTTCCGTCAGAAGACCGTTGTCTGCTCTTTCCTCCGCTCGGGTATAAAGTATTGCACTCGGTCACAAGCGCATTTGCCCAAATATTCCTCTAAATTCTCAGACAGGTCTTTCAGTTCACTGATCTGCTTCTCCTTTTATATTTTGGAACACTTGTATGACTTTTTTAAAATCTTTATTATTACATATATTTAAACAATACATATTCACCATTATTTTTTCTATCTATTTTTGTTTTGTTTTGTATTCGTACTCCGAAGACGCTGTATACGTCAACGAAAAATCTTTTGCTTTAAATTAAAAAGAATGAAGGTTAATAAAACTATACCTCTATGTTAATTTATTGATAACATATAACAATGAACATCCAATAATACATTATAAATTGTTTATTCAGTTTCTTCTTTCATTTAACTTCCTTGCTATCAAGTCTGTACTTAATATCTCGCCATTACCGGAGTGGGCTCTATATGTTTCTCCAATATGTATGTCTTGTATTTTATTGTAACTTATCTTCACATTGTCTCTCTCACACATCATTTCCTTTATTTCGCATATGCTTATTGTCGAAGCAAGAGCTGTAGAATTGAATGAGAATTTCTTATGAAGATAAAGTACATTTTGGAAAATGTTCTCGAAAACAAATTCAAATTTTTCTTCAATTTTATGTATATAAATTAGTGTATATTGCTTAAGCATACGTGGTAGTTTAAATGTTTGATACTGTGTCAGTAAAATAAATTTTCTTTATGCTCTATAACATAGGAGTACAGTCTCAAGTTTTTTGAAACTAATTTATTGGCTTGAATATAACGGACAAAGACTAAGTTTTGAGGGAAAATATGCACACCGAGAATAAAGTTTTGAAAACCGAAAACCAAACATGTAACGAACGTTATAAGACTCGAAAAATGTCATTTAAAATAATTTAAAGTAATATAGCACTTATTTAACATAGATTTTACAATAGAGATATCACATAATAATTCAGAATTAACACCAACAAATTCTTTTAAACTAGATTATCAAACAGAATAAGTGCTTAATTGGTATACTTGATCAGAGACCGCATAAAACGGTAGTTACCTAATAGTTTCTGTATTATGTACTTACCACATACAAATCTACAGAATGTAAAGTTTACGTATATTTTTTAACGAACTCTCAAACGATGGACAATGGAAGTGAATGATTATTATTTCTCAATATAAGTTTTATTTCAAAATATAAANATTATTTCTCAATATAAGTTTTATTTCAAAATATAAAAGATGTAATGAGGTGAAGGAAAACCGAAATTGTTTACGAACTTTTTGAAAAACATCTCATATTACACAATATTTTCCGTTTGTCAAACTGGTGAAGGCTGAGAAATATAAATGGAAAAATATGTTCGAAAGCTTTGCATCAGTAGTTTTTCATTGACATACCAGATAGATATCCACATCTTTCAAACGGTCGAACACATCTTTCAAATCTGACTCACGTTATCAGTAGTTAATTTAAATGGAACGGCTGGAATTCATCAAGATCTCGCTACCGTCATGGTTGCGAAAGGGCTGTCGAGATTCGTTCCACAAGAATAAAAGGGAATCGTTCTCTGGAGCCGGTCTTGGATATCAGCCGATGAACCCCGAGTAAGAGTCGTGTCGAGGCAAATAACTTTAAAAAATTACCAGGTAAAACACAATCCTGGTTTGAAAATTCAGATTCGTTTTTGTTTATGCGAGGATGTGATCACTTGGAAGCTGGTCAAGTTTTACAGAAAAAGATGGTTAGCCTTCAATCTATCTCTCATACAAACCCGGAGAACAGGGACTGGTTATGGTTCACTTCTTTAGGGAGATAAGTTTGTTGAGACTTCTCCTTAGCCACAAGTTCACATCTCCGATGTTAAGGGGCCTATACACGCTCACTGGGCGCGTGTGAGGCTACTCTGATTTTCGTTCAGTGTTTTCGTCTGTTCACTCAGTTCTGCCTCGAGTGTCATCCGAACTGATTGCCCCCTTTGTGTGATCAGTGAACGGAATTTATTTCTGTCCCCTTGTGCAAGTATGGGAGATAAACGTAAAGCTGCTGTGGTTTGTTCGATTGGCGCGTATTTACGAGCCCTTAGTAACAGATGAAGTGAGGAAGGCGAAACTGAACGATTACCGGAGTTTATCACTGCAAAAGACGACTTGTTTGCTTAGGTCTGGGGCGTGTTCTAAAGACGGAGTAAACTGTGTAGCTTCCTTCGACAATATCTCAGCCGTGACGTCACACGTGATAAACAGCGAAGTTTAACTGAGCGTGTATAGGTCCCTTTAAACGTTTCAATGGAGTTTACTCTCTTTGGCTACACCACACTTTGACCAGGTATCCCGCATGTGTCAGACAATGCTTCTAAGGAGATGTAAAGCATTGCGGGCGCTTTAGGACAATAACAGTATATTCACGAGCAAAACTCAAAAAGTTTAATATGCATTCATGAACAGTTTCAGGTTCAAACAAGAAGGTTAGCGAGTGAAATCCAGCGGAGCTGAATTTTTAGTCAGTTATGAGTAAACAATGAGTATTGCGATGCTAACACGTTTTATTCAATTTTTTATTTATATTTTACCAGTATTTTAATACTATGTGTATTATATATTATAACTAAAAAATGCAGTGTTGGAAAAGATTGGAAGTAATATTTGATGGCGCTCTTTCTTTAATACAATTTTTATACCCTAAATGGATTTGTTATTGAAAATATATTTTATGAGGACATTATTCTAGCTACGTGGGAAAACAAGAAGTACTGTGTAAAAATGGTGAAACTAGAGGCATTTTATCTTCATTACATTTCGTGCATGATTATTGGATTTAACTAGATAGTTGAGTACGGTGATAGGGTTCGCATCGTTTGGCCCACCTAAGGTGATGCTTATCAAAGGTGAGAGAGGCAACTCACTAGGAGAATAGAAATAACTTTAAACTAAATTTAATCTAACTAAAAGTAATTTATATTTGCAAAAATACTATTAGCATATGGATAGATGATGTTAACCCAGATCATCCTTGCATCACAAGCGATATAATGAGACCATTACTGTGTTGAACTACAAGTGAAAAAGAAAAAAAAACTGATTTTACGTTCTTCTAAGAATTGGTTGAGGCTGAAAGTTTTGATATTAATTTACGAATATGATTTATTAAATCATCCACAGTTATTTCTTTAATTATTTTATTTAAATATTCAAGCTACAAGAAATCATTAATTCAGGTTAATCTGGATTAAAATCGATATACTATATATAAAAATAATTTAAGAATCATCGATTATAAATAGGCTTGCCAACCTGCTTATATTTCTCAACAGTATCAAAACCTGTCTTCTCTAATACATTAATGTTCCTTAGTGTAACTTTTTTTACTGCGTGATCGATTCTGGTCCCGATCGAAGACGGGGGAGGGAAAGGTGTGGATATGCCTCGTAGGTCAAATGCTGGGGGTGCCAAAATGTTTCAGTTTTAAAATCATTCCCTTCAACTGCCAAAATAAAGAAGGAAGATAATTATTTTCTCTTTGAGGAAAAAAAAAAACTATTGAAGGATACATTGGTGCGATACACTTGTCCGATAGTGCGTCCTGAACAATAGAATGCACGCCAAGTCAGCGAGATTTAAACCGTGAAGGAAAAAAAATTCTCGATCTTGAATACTTCAGTCCCAAAAATTTTAATGCAAAAGCAAAATCTGAGACCAAGTCTCTAATCTAGATTAAAAAATCGAGTTTGCTGTTATGAAATACTTTTGGTGGGAAGTTTTCAAAAAAATCGATGTCCAGTGTTTCAGTGTCTGATCCAGGATTACTTTTCCTTTACAGGGTGCGGGGTTTCGACCTCCGTGGAACCTAGGCTTAGGAAAATTTTATGGACAAAAATGCAATTTCAGGGCAATTTATAATTGTATAAGAGCATATTTTTTTACAACTCTATTCGAATGAGAGGTAAGGACCAAACCAATTTGCTTTTTTATAAAATACTAGAATATTTTTATGTCTCTCACTTTTTATTTGGGGAAGGGGGTGGTCCTGATTCCGGAAGTACTCTCCCCTATACTAGTATGTACCGCTGATTGTGTCAAGAAGACCACAGCATGGCTGCAAATTTTTTTAAAATCTTTGATTAGAGTTTGAACTATTCGAGAGATAATTGATGAGATAATTTTTAACAAATAATAATTGGAAAAATTGGCATATAATTGCATAAGGAAGAGGGAAAAAGTAAAATGCCGGGAGAAACATTTAAAGATGATTTTTACAACAAGTAGTTTTTCACACTGTCAGTTACGAGAAATCATAAGCCTCTCTTCATTAAAGCTGTCATTTTAATCCTGATCATTTTTCTCTTCCAAATCAAGAAGAACTTCGTATTCCTGTTTCCGTAATTTTGTAGAAAAATTTTGTTGACAATTCTCGAAAACTAGCTTGAGGTTTGATTTATATACTCGTATGTGTCAAAGGGATCAAGTGCTGTATATAGAGCAACGTATTATTTTATATTATATTGTTATTTGATGACGAACTCTTGGAGGGGGGTGATGCTGACTAAGTATACCCCCTTTGGAAATAAAAATAGTTCCGGCCCTGGCTATATTATCGTAAGTCGGTTATATAAATTTTGATTTATTTGATCAGGAAGTCATACCAAATGATAAGTAACACATTTCTGATAAAATCGTACTCACAAATTACGAAGTATGTCAAGAAAAGTCAATAATGCATTGAAGATTTCAAATTAATTTTCATTTCACAATTCACAAGTTCATAAGGTGTGCGATTTATTTAGATTGCTTTATATTGTTCGTCATTAATGGAGAAAATAAAAATGACTGAGATATATTACTCTTAATTTATAATAGGTGTTTATATCAAAATGAGAGAAATGAGAATATAGGGTGATGTGGATCCAAAATCCACACAATAATGCATACAAATTGAGTTTCTTGAATATTTATCATTAGTGTCATAAAATCTCATGCCGGAGACCATCTTATACGTATGAGTGTTTCATCCAAATCAACAATAACTCATTTCCAGCGAAATACAGGTCTCTTTCTCTATCGTGAAGACTCTTTCTTAATTATAATGAAATAATTAAGTTATTTATTTTTCTTTTTTTATCATTGCTTACATTGTGTAGTCTCATTACAGTGTACTGAATGTGTATCGAACATAAAAACCATAGCTTTAGGGTAAAATAGGAATTTTAATTCATGAGTGATTAACACTACAAGATAGTTTTTCTTGAAGGTTGGCAAGTCTTAATCAGATTAGAAGGTAATTTATGAACACAGTAATTATTTTTTATTATCAAACATGTAAATATGTTATTCACTTGTGACTACATTTAGCACGCATTTTTCTATGACAGATGAAGAAAGCATTAGGACATGCAAAAACATTCCAAGGGTTACAAGTCATTACCATTCCAATAAGACTTACCACAATTCAGATCCAATGCTGTAGACAACAAAACACCAAGGCAAAATGTTTACAAGATATGTTATGGTAGCGCACAAAGTACATTATAGATTAAGAAGGGAAATATTTTTAAATGTAAAAATCTGACGGTAGATGCAATGAAAGTGACAAAAATGCATACAAACGTAAAACAGTCATTGTCAAATGTTTCCATCGACATGCTAGTAGCAGTTTGAGCAAGAAATAGGTAATTATCAATTGAGACACATTAATAAACCAATAATGTGATTTCTACATTCATTATTGACTTTATCAGTCGATGCAATGAATTAAGGAACAAAATTTGACATGTACATTATTCAAAGCCAACACAATTTACTGGAACTCAGATTCACAATAATCTAACACTTACTAGAAACATATGTTTCCATGCAACTATGAGGAATAGCAATATAATCGAAAATATGAACTTAAAACACTTTATATGTTTGGTATAGCATGTCCGTCCATAATTTTTAGTGAAATAATTTTCCTAACTTCTAAACGAAATAACAGTCACTAATAACCAAATGCTTCTCACCAATATACTCGTAATGTTTACAAACATTAGGATAACAAACTAACAAAATTATAAGTTGAAATTCAGTCAAGTTCAATAAAATAGATTGAATTTATGCAAATGTACGTATATAAAACATTTTTATAAATCAATTGATAAAACAAATATTCAAATTTACAAACATTAACAAAATGATTAATACATATAGCAGGCTTTTTAATATTACCAAATATAAGCTGAAAGTAACAATTAGTCAACCGAAAGTAACGTGAATTATTCTGATGTTGCAAAAGACAATCTTACCTTCTCTGAGACTGTCTGAATGAAGTGATCACTACTCCCGCTTTGCTGGAGTTTTGAGGCGAATCGTGCTGAAAACTAGTTCGCTGAGAAATACTCCCTCCCGAGTCATCTTGCATCGATCGTCGACCAGCGTAATAAGTCTGCGGATAATAGTGTTAAAAGTAAATGAAACTCTTAAGCTATGTTCCAGCGCGAATAATCAAATGCATTTACCTGAATTACACTGGTAGTTATTGAAGCTGATCTAGAAGATGGCGCTGGCTTCGCTTCCAGTTGGGAGTCGTGGTAGTGTTCATCAGCATGTCCTGCTTCGGACCAACTTCCTTGTGATGATTTACTCGGGCGATGATGAGTTGTACCATATGAAACGTGAGGCTGAGATTCAGACCAACTACCTTGCGAAGATTTGCTCAATCGATGAGTGCTTTCATACGAAACGGGGACTTGCGTTTCGGACCAACTTCCTTGAGAGGATTTGCTTGGGCGATGAGTAGTTTCGTAAGAGGTGGGTGCCTGAGTTTCATGGCTCTTGCACTTATTCTGAGCTCTTTGGGTGTCTGATGACTTTGTTGCTTCAAGCAGATCTGTTGACTTTGGTTGTTTAAGGGCACTTTTGATATCACTTGGTTCGGATGATTCCTCGTATGTAAATTGACCTGTTTCTGCTTTTGGCGTGTCGTCATTTGATGTCCCTTCCACTTGAGAAGTTTCTCCGTCGGGAACAACTGTAGCATCAGATCCTTGAGGACTTGGATCTGAATTATTCGACCCAACGAGCGTTACGGTGCTCATATTACCCGGCGACGAAGGTGCACTTAGCACAGTATTATCTGTAATAATAGAGGTCATTATTCCATAATATATCGCGTTATTTGCAAAACTAATTTGTTTCGTATTATCATTTGGGAAGAATAATTAATAAATATTTCCTTAATATAAAAACGCATCAAAATATGAATATTAAATATTATTGATTATTTTTTATTTTTCAATCCTTCTATTTTTGAATGATTTCAATAACTTATTACTTTATGTGAGATAGATCTGAATCGTTGATTGCATAATTTGAAGATTACCTGTCAATGTTTCCGCGCTTGAGGATACAGCAATAGTTTTTGGAATGGTGAGGTGCCGACCATCATCTTCAGGTTCCACGCGAATACTAACACTTTTTCTGGGTGTAGTACATGGAGATTGGTGAGTTGGACTTTGTCTTATAATTGGTGGTCCTTCTTTGATGAGACCGAGTTCACGTTGGTCTTCCTCAACTGAGAATCATAATGTTATTCTAAACGTGCTTAATTTTGTTACACAAAGTACTCGTAAATATGCAAGTTTTTCATGTTCTATCCCAATGTTTAAATTAAAAGTTTTTTGCAAATAAAACATTGTATTGTCATGTTGAAGGAGAGTAGAGTCAACATATCAATACGAAATTTTCTTTGTATGGAAATAATGTAATAACCCTTATTAGATTTGTGAGGGGCAGGGCGCTTAGACTCCATAACATATACTCTACAGTTCGAGCCAATATTTTCTAGTCCCCTTCAAAAATCCATTTTTTACAGATTTTATTATAAAATTGCGTTGTTTATTTGGAAGTCAAAACAATACATTTATTATATTTTATAAAAATGTATTAGTAAAAGATTTACAAAATATCATTCAGCCAACTTTTCATGATTACTTTAACGTGGAAAGATTGAAACGTACTCCTGTCGGAAACAAAATTATTTTTGTACTCGAGTTTGAAGCTCAATAACAAATAACAAAAGAACTTATATAATAACCAATTACCCCATATTTTTCTTTAATTCATTCTGCATTTAATGATATTAAGTAATAATTTAGAAGATAAAAAATTATAATAATCACAATTTAATTGGACTGATATAAATAGCAATCAGTTAAAAATCAGTCATTTCTTTTGTCATATATTGGAATCAAAAAATCAATTAGGTAGTATGGCTTATAACTACGTAACAAAGAACGCTTTTCTACGACGTCCCACTCCTTAGAAAACGCTCTTTCAGAAAATTTGCAACCAAAACTTTCCTTGTCGGATAAAATTCTAAAAGTTATCACCATTTGTTATTATCATATATCTAAATTTGGTGCCGATACTTTAACAAGTTTTTAAGAAAACATATTGAACGTGACTCTTTCTTGACATTCACCTAAAAACGGATATTTTTTACATTATCACTTAGTAAAAATATAATTGTAAGTTTAATAAAATATTTTAATACCGTTGAACGCATAATGAATAAAAAAGTGTTAGTTTTTTACGTAGAACATTCGATACTATGTTACTGAGCTTCAAACTTCAGTGTAGATCATTTTGTGTCTTACAGTAGTAATTCAGGAACTATGACATACTAGACATCCAACGAGACTTCTTAAAAGAACTAATTCTGGGTAAATAGCAAGGAACACGCAAAAGGAGTTTGAACGTGAATAAGGAAAAAAGTGTTTCAGTGAATTTCACCTACATTATTTTCTACTCGTCTAAGCTCGTATTAAGTTTCGGCTTTAATGTTAAATCTCATGGACAATAATAAAATTGGCCATAATGTAGGTTGCTTTTATTGGTATTACACTGAATACAATCCATCGCTTTATCTTAGATTTCTCCATGTATGTGCGCTTGTATTGATGTTTCGAATGCTTCAAATGAAACATTCGATTTACGTCTGAACCAGCATCTGGACTGAAACGAGTATTCGATTCACTGAACTACGCACGACGGAAGTCGAACACTGAATCAAAGCGTTTGAAACATGACAAAAAGCGCACTATCGTGGGTATTCACAGTAAAAGTGTGGGAACTATACTTGGAAATTACAATCCAAGAAAGCATACCATAGTTAAGTTCACCAGAGGAGAATGATGAGGGGACTACACTACAATCAACTCACATTTGCGGTAGCTACACCTCCAATGCCCTTTGGATCCGAAAGCTTGCGAGTCATAGCTGTGACTGCGGTCTCTGTCACGTTCGCTCATCTCTGAACCGTAACCTACAACATGATGGAAACTAACTGTTATGCACTGATACAACCACTATCATTAACTGCAGGCATGTCGCAAGTTTTTTGTTTCTCATAAGGGTGGGGTACAATTTTTTAGTTTAATTAAGAATGTAGAGACCCAGTAGATTGCATGTGTGAAATAAAAAATCAAAGCATTAATGCTACAGATGCTACAGAATGCTACAGATGCTACAGAATAAAATATTCTAATTCTTCCGAAACGAAAGTCATCTTTGACTGTGACGCATTGTTCTTGAATTCACCGCTAAAAGGAGCACATACAATATTTCCTGATTTTCCTGTAAGCATGCTTATGTGATCTTTAGACCTTCCTCTTTTTGCTTGCTGTCGTTTTATGGCCTTATTAGCTAGATACTTACTTATAAAAGAGAAAAATTCTTGCAAGTAAGGAATGTCAAAGCAATATTACAGAAAATGGGAGAGTACACGATGACAATCCACGCTTCCTCTCATTCTTTTCTATCGTTTCAAATCCATAGGAGACTACTTATTACCTTAAAAATGAAGCATGTAGAAATATGTATTAGTATGCACCGATGCTACATACTGATTTAATCTCCAATGTTTCTCCCTTCTAGACGAAGAAAACCCTCCCTCGCCAAAGAAGTACCCGAAATCCTATTTCTTCAGCATCCATTATTTACCTTTGTATTAAGACTTTCAGATGTGAGTTAATGACGGTAAAAGTTCTGTTACTTATGTCATTATTCTTCAAATTACTTTTTTGTGCCTACTCTCCTTAATGCGTTGTGAAAATCCTCTTTTTTTCGTAAAGGACCAAAGATTCGCGCTGATTGGCAAGAACCCTGAACCATGTTTACAAAAATTAGAAAATATAGAGGGATAGGTAAAGGTAATTTTTTTCTTTCTCGAATGCATCGAAAAAAGGAATATACTTCATCAAATTAGTCTAATCTGAGCACTTCAACTATTTTCAAGTCACGTATGAGTCAAAAGCTAAACAATTTTTTGATCTTTACCCCATTTTACCCTATGTCTTACGTCCTATGATGGAAAACCCAACCCTGAATCAATAAAAATAGGAATTTCTAATGCAATATTTATCAGAAAGCATGAGTCACGAATCCGATGATGCGTTAATTTTACATATTTTTGTTAAATTAACACATTGGATTCGTGACTCATAAAATAATTCTATTTTCGTTCTTTAAGACGTATGTGCTGGAATATTATGTAGCTTAAAAACAGATAAATACCGGATACGGAGCTGGCGCCACTGGTTCTTCGGGGAGAAACACTACTTCTCCTGCGGTCAGTGTCATACACCAAAGATAAAGTGGTGTGATCGTCACGGTTCGCAAGAACATCCAAAGACCTGCAATGTAAAAAAACCGTACGTTCTCAGGAAACTCTGAAATAGTATTTATGTGACACAATAAATACAAAAAATGAAATTTGTATTAGCACTCTTACAATATTTGTGTAAAATATTCTTAGAAATAAATAATTAATTTTTAGGTTCTATTCATTTATGTTTAATAAAACATTATAAATACAACGAACAAACTGTTTTACAGAAGTAAATTTTACATAAATGAAGCGCACAATACAATAAAAAATTAACCAGAAGAGTCACATACATGATTGATCCATCAGCCTCTGGAGGATCTGAGTTGTAGAACACTTTCTTCAACGCTTCGAGAACAGTTACTCCATCAGTAAACACTCTATATGTAAGCAGAAAAGTGTTCAGAAAATCTATCGAAAGGAAGCGTAAATCAGTTAGTCGTTCCAATAGTCTTTCTGGAGTCGCATATCGTATTTGAGGAACCTGAAGCGAACAATATTGATTAAGAAATGTTGTGACATACATCATACTTCGAAAACAATGTTTTACCTTGCAGGAATTCAGAGTGCGACTGAATCTGATATCAACATCGTCCTTGAATAACTTTGGATCATTCTTTATAGATTGTGGCATAGTAACCGAAGATGTGTCCGACATTGAACTATGCAGCAGGTCATTGAAGTGAACGTTATCCATGCACTGCAAAGATATAATATAAATTATATTGATTTATTTTAAAATTTTTTGGTTTATTTCACGTTCAGTTTGCTTACAACTAATACAATTAATACATCACTGTATTAATTGTTACGTAAATGTCCTAGATTCTTTTTAGATCCTTTTCTGCGTAGCTGGACGGAGCGAACCACACAAATGGAATATCGTACTTAAGAGTACTAAAGGATTTTTCGGCAACTTCCTATAATTTCATCTTTCAACCTTTTCCTTTCGGAGATAACATTTAAAAATTAAATCGAGGAAAAAAGCTACTTGACTCATTTAATGAAATAAATAATTAAAAATTTACGACCTTTCATGGACGAATAATATTTATTTTTATAACTTTTTAATTAGTTGTTGTGTTAGAATATATAATGGACGTTAATAACAATAGAACTTGACTTATTTATTTGAAAAGAATATTTCTTGTCTACACGAGTCCGGACATTGACAGCTCTGACGCGCCTGACTATGTTGCTATAAACAATGCCCGTGGGGAATTGTACGTGAGCTACGTAATACTCCATTGTGCATTAGACACTTCATAACTCTTCTGATGTTCTGTTAATAGTTTAACACTAAATATGAAACCGAGTGAAACTTACCTACAACTATCACGTGGGGCCAAGTAATATCTACAATATTATCGTGGTAAATAAAAGTCTTGCTAAATAATAGTAAAAGTTCATATTATCGTAAAGGATGTTAGTTTCAATCAATTTCCCTAGTATATTGACTATAATAATTTAGCTTGTATGTGTAATAATATTGCTTGTCGGAAACAGGCAAAATATAAATCTCGATGACAGAACATTATTTATGTAACTTATTTACACAATCACTCTTTTTGCTCTAGGAAATCAAAGCAATAATGCAAAATAATTTGAATTGTGATGAAAATCGGGAGGATCTAAGTTTCATTAACTAGTCATTTATTGTTCATAACTTTGAAAAGAATTTCCTCAAAATTTCCTCACAAGGAATAAAAAAATCTAGCAATGAGTAAAAGAACGTGTAATGCACATATCAGTTCATTTTTGATGTCTTGTTCAAGACATTGGAATTCGAATAAATTTGGATGTCTATAACCGTTACCAAATACGACGTGATTCCTCTGGTTGCAACAGAATCACCTCTCACTAAGCAGTATTCGGCGCGACCGCCAGATGCACTAGTCTATAAAGGTTGTTTGTAGGCCTTGATTTCTACATGTGATGATAATCTTATGCTTTATCATTGACGAATAGTAGTATTGATAAATGATGTAAAGGTATTATCATGGACGTAACCCTGAAAGAATTACCCTTTAAAGTGCAGTAAGGTATACTTCTATAGAAACAAACATGTACCAATTTCGTCGCTATGACAAAGTTCATGTCTGTGTTTTCGTTTAACCATATTTTCGGAAGACGACGTGTAGGATAGTTGATGAATCTAAATGACGGTATTGGGTGGGGCATATTTCACTCTTTTCTGTTGCATTTCCGTTCTTTTTCCATCAATCTCTTATTGTCTCTCACTCTCATATCTACCAGAATAATAACAGTTTACCTGACTAATATCACTGATCCATGCAGCCTTCTCTTGTATGTTAGGAGCAACCAAATGGATTACCACTTGCGACTGGTTTCCAGTTTTTACATCGACAATTATCTTGAAGTCGCGATTATGGAGGTTAGCACTTCCACTAGATTCACTGATGCCACTTGAATGGCTGGACATTGAACATACTGACGATTCTGAACAAATAAAGGGAAAGGACGTGAGAATTTGATTATGAATTCAGTCTGAATGCTTGAACTTATTTAAATATTAGTTCTACAGTAATTGAATATTGCTACAAAAACTAGTCTTGGAAGCATATAACTAAATTCTGTTATTTTATATTTTCTTGTATGAGAAATTATTCGTTTTCTATTAATGTCATAATGATGAGAACAGTTACGAGCTTATGATGAGAAGACTTCGACTTTTAACGGACAAATACTGTATATTTTGTGTTTTGCTGGTAAGTCTTTAATTATTTATTTAATTTGGTTTATAATGGACGTTAATTGTAGTAGAATGAGAATAATTTGTCCATATTATTTTCTGGCGTTAGTGATTTCTATCAAATAAGTTACTTTGGAAGTAAAGAAAAGTTTTTGCATGACACGATGTAATGGAACGTGTTTTGTAACATGTGTTTGGAACCAATTATAATTTAATTTTGGTTTCGACTTCGTCCCTTTTCAAAATCTTCTACGCGTAACATAGTTCCAAAAAGCTTGTTTCTTGCTGCATATAATGTTATTTACTTCGTCCCTCAGCTTAGTTGACACAAAATGTTTTGTCTTAGGCGATAATTGCCAGAGGCTCTTGAATGATCATTTTTTGTTATATGCTGCAAGAGATGTAAAATTGGATAAAAACTACGCAACATTTTAGACTTTGTGGACATGCATTTGAATAACTTATTTTTATATTTTATAATTCGTATTGAATTCTACAATTAGTTATTAACTTAATTCTGTTACCTTTTGAGTGACAAATTTTTAGACACTTGAGAGTTGTGATTAAGGAAAACTCTACGGACAGCATAACATCCATCCTGTTTGACACACTAGACGTATAATTCAAGGGTTAAGGGCAATTATTGTAATGTGTTGTATAAAACGTAAAATGTAATAATAAATAATATAATGGAGGAAGTTTTGAAAATGTTTTCATTTGAGCATATTTTTGGAGTTATTACTGCATATTTGCTTGCATATTTACGTCAATAATTCAACAAACATTGAGACATACTGGAGCGTAAATATATGTATGAAGGAAATGAAACTATACTATACATAAAAATACTTGTTTCCTTCCTTCACTGCTGATATGAAACACTGGGTTGTTGACTGTCAACAATCCAGTGTTGTTGTCAGTGAGAGAGGAAACTGTGTTACCACCCTCGTCATTCGCACCATTCTCGCAGGGGTCCTCGATGAGAAGAGCATCAGCCAATGGTATCTTTCCTATGTCAGGTACCAGATGTAGGCGACCTCCGGATGTCCTGTAATTCAGGTTCTTAATTGAAACATGCCTGCAATGCTGCAATTGGTTAGGGTGTTTCTAAAGAGAAGTTATTTTTAGTACTATAATCCCAAATTTGTTGCTCTTTTACACATACGTTATGTATATGTAAAACGTTATGTATAAGTATATAAAATACGTTATGTATATGATGTATATATACACATACGTATGTGCATATGCACATTTAAAGTATAATGTATATTTATACAAAATTTATTTTTTGAAAGCGTGTTAAAAATGGTTATTTTAATGACGTATAAATCGTTTGTCAAGACAGACGTAACAAAACAGATTTAACAACGACATTTCTCATGAACTGATTTAGGAGCCTCAACTCAAATTTTCGACATGCCCTTGGATAAACATGGATCTCTCACGCCATTTTGTTGTAAAAAGGGATAATTCGCTTTTCCAAAAACTCGTCAGGCCAATACTCAAGTTATTTACGACAGTGTTGTCACTAACCAAGCTGCCGCACTATTGACACACCATAGTGCCATTACCTGCGCAATTCGGCGTTCAGTTAAAGTACATTTTTTATTGTTCCCTAGAAGTACATGCGAGAAAATGGTTTCTTCTGTGCCCATAACTCTAAAACGCCATTTTCTTAGTTATGCCGTTATTCCAGAAAATGAGGAATATAAAACGTTTCGTAAGACAAAGTTTCAAGAAAGAAAAAAGAATGTTGACGAAACTAATGATGAATAATCTCACCTTGTTGCTAGTATTAGATGATTTGAGAAGAGGAAACACTGGCGAAGCGTTTCCTTTTCGCTCTTGAAATTAGCGAGGCGGCTTCTTGAGCTTCGTGGCTTGTCGGTGGGCACCTGAATGAGACTTCCTGCAAAATAAACAAGAAAATCCTTTGTCTTATCGATCAAAAGTCAGACAATGTGTTCGTTGAATGTTGTGGGTTCGTTATGGGCGAACAAAATGGCTGTTCGAACAAAATAATTAAAATGAGTTAATGGTTGAATAATATCATTTGTGAAATAGAAAATTGAAGAATTAAAAAAAAAATAGAAAAAACAATACTTTTTGTTTATATAAATAATGGATTCTGACACTTGCCTTGGTTCAGAAAAGTCATATATTCCACAAAATAATTTAAAAAAATTATATTATCAAATAATTCTTCTCTCTTACTCCAATAATGAAATACAACGTGCTATGCTTTAGGTTAAAAGAATTTTCATATTTTTCTTTATATCCTACCTCTTCTTTGTGTATGAGAGGATAGGAAAGGGATTGTCATGGATGAAACGCTACGATGATGAGTTTTTTAACCGTCTCCCATCTGTTCTGTGGGATCCAATTCCTTTCGCATTTTACTTTTATAGTTGTTTTACCTTCTTCTAGAGACAAACTGATTATTTATTGAAAATACTAAATGCTTTTTTGAAAATTTGAAAAGTTATCTAAATTTGATCCAATTCGTTGTATTACGTGTTCATGGAGATTATTAAAATAAAATAAATATTTAAAGCTATATTAGCTTTCAATTTTGTATTCGCGCCAACTAATTTTTTACGTTCTTCCATTCTTGAATCCTTACAATGTGCTACGGATTGTTCTATGCCTACACTGTTGCAAAATCTGAAAGAGAAGAATATACAGAATGTCCCAGACCACCCGTCTAGGCCTTTCAGAAAATCAATTTTGCTGACAATCTCGAAATTTGATATTACTTTCATTTTCTGGGGGGGGGGGGAAAGACGCACCTAAAAAATTAATAAAAGAAATCTGATTCGTTAGTAAGCAATTTAGAAGAATGGAAGTAATATAAATAAAGAGTATAGAAGAACGAGTAACTTTTGTATGAAATTTTTTATATTTTATTGCAAATAGCGCTGCAATTCATAAAATAAATTAAATTCCCACAGTATTTTAATACGAATTCATTACTCTCGTAGTACATTTGTTGGTGAACTCTGTTTAAAATGACTAATTAACTTATATAAACAATTATTGGTATCAATATTAGTATTTCAATCAATTATGCTCTTCACATCTTTCTCATTTAGGCGTTATTTGCGACGAATTATACTTTTACTTTTTTAATTTGAAAATTGACATGATTGGTGGATGTGTGCCAAGCTGCGAGAAAGTCCAGCACAGCGCTTTGTCGCGGCGGAATACGGTCGGTGTGGCAGACAGAGAAAGGGTGGGGAGGTAGGGCTCGAAAGCGCAGAGCGAAAGGCGTAGAGAACGACTGCTATCAGGGAGACTGAACCCATTCCCTCGAAGGCCAACTCGACATGGGTCAGAATACAATGTGATGTATGGCACAAACGATCGAAGGTTCTAGCGATGGACAGGGAAGATTGACACGAGGAACACGAGTGCACAGCGTGAATGCAAACGCATTAGTAAGTACTCTTTTCGTTTTCCTTTTATACAGGGATTTCTGTTCACCTTATTTCCTCAATGGGTTTTACATCGGTACCCGCCTGGTTTTTTCCTACCCCTCATTTAAACCTCGAAATAATAAAAATATTTTGCATTCACATCCTCGAGTTTATGAATTCCTTGTTCATAAATTCACTGACGTTCCTTTAAGCAGAAGAAAAGTGGAGCATGAAAATTTCATTATGTGCGACTACACCACCCGCGTCCAAGATTGCATTCTGAGATGCATGTATATTTTATTTTTAATCCTGAGGCCACCGTTGTTACATTTAAATTTTCCACGGGTTCCTGTCTGCTCAAAGCAAATTACCGCATCTTACCGACTCTCGACTTTCTCTCCTTCTTGTTTTCTTTAAACGGAGAAATTCCATACGTCACTTAAAAACAGGACCGTTTTAATACACTTCAGAAATTTAGAAGAGTCTGGGTTCCTTGAAAAGTAAACTTTCGTGCGAAAATATACGTAGGAAGAAATAATGTTATCCTGAGAATCTGATTGAGCCAATGCCATTCACATAGGCCCATCGCGAGCAATGAGCTCCGCGGCGCAGGAAGAAGAATGACAGGAAAGGAATGCATAGAATAATTGACTTTCCTCCTATCCAAGGAGACGTTGTTTCTCGATCATTGGTTACCTTGCCACGTTCTCGCGTCAGATCACGCATCAGTGCTCGGTAAGGTGTCTTGGAACTTAACCCCTACATGGGGACATGTGGCCCGCAGGGTGGTCTGGGACCAATTCAGTAACTTTGGCCCAATTTCACGAAGTTCGTTTCATGCTCTTAACGAGATTTTCTATGCAGTAAATCGGGATTATCGAAATTCACATTGTGAAATTTCTTCATCTTTACATTTCAGTTTGCATATTACAGAACTCAACAACCATCTAGTAGGAACCTTATATTCCTATTCGGAGATTATTGCATTCACGTATTTGATTACGAGAATTGCGGAGTCCATCTCATTTACTTCGTTGTATTGCTCATTCAAAAAAGGCCGACTTCGCAAACCAATTTCTCGATCTGGAAATTTTCCAAAACACCCATGTGGGATGGATTTTTTTTCGGCAAAATTTGAAAAGTTTGACGTGTTAATTAGGAAGTAAGGAAACGATGACAAAAAAACCGCAAGTCGCTAGTATGTCTAAGAAAACGTTTGGTTGAGCATTTTAGCCCTTAGGGATGAGTTTTTGATTTATTTTAGTGAACTGATTTTGTTAACGAAATTCAATATATATCTATAGTCGACGAGAAGTGTGAAAAACGAGAAGGTCGACTTTGTAAATAAATTTCTTGACCCAATTATTTTCGAATATCCGGATGGGATTAATTGTTTTTAATTTTTGAAAAAATTGAAATACTTGTGTCAATATCGGCGTAACGAATCAATAACAAAAACCCGCAAATCTCTAGTATGTATAGAAAACCTTTGGTTGAGAGTGGGTGAGTTTTTGATTTATTTCTGTGAACTGGATGTGCTAATGAAATCCACTATTAGCTCATTTCTCAATATTTAACGAAATGTTTCAAATGCTCAAAGGCCAACTTTCTTGTCTTCGACATTTTTCAAAATTCCAGGAAGGGATGTTTTTTCGTAATTTGAAAATTGTGGATGCGTGTGTATGGATATAAGAAACTGATTGAAAATAAAAACGAAGTCTCTGCCACGTCTATAAATGTTTTTATTGAATTTTATATTATTGTGAATTTTGTTTAATTCGTGAAAGGAGTTTGCAGTCCCTACAAAATGGTGAAGGCAGTTGTTTAGGGGGACGTGTTTTGTAACTACAAGAAGGAAAATATATGTGTTTCGTAAGTCGTTTGACTGTTGCACTAAAGTATGTATTTGTGACAATTTCAATTTACCTAGTAGTTCCATTCTAATTTGAAATTCCAGTAATTTCTTATATCATTGATTTTCAATTGGAGGTTTTATTAGTGTGAAAAAGGGTAAAAAATCAAAGGTAGAACTTATATGGTTTCGAAAAGTGCAACAATGATGATCCCGGTAATGTGCGAAATGAAAATAATATTTACTGTGGTAGGTTATTGCCAGAATCATAAAACGAAGTAGTAACCTATCAAGAACCAAATTAAATAGTTTACTCATTCCATTAAAGTACGTTATATTGCTCTTGTCATTTCAAACTATTATCAGAATCCACAAAAAGAGTCGTATGGAGTGCTTATAATTAATACAAGATAACTTACAAGTTATTTCACTGTAAAGTACTATTGTCACAACAGTAAGTAGTGGCTTCTATGTCGTTTATTATGTTCTAGGTTGCACGAATTATTATCATTGAAAACATGGTTTTGGTTTAAAACAAGTCGATTTCTTTTTTTACCCATCTCGCGAACATAAAGCCTCACGTAAATACATTAAATAATATCACTGACAGCTCTATTCCATATCGACCATTTTGGGCCCCCTTTCCATAGCAGACGGGTACCTATGAATAAAACTCTCAAAAGGAAGCATATAAATCTCCAATAATCCTCCTTGTTTTAACTTTGGGAAGTGAGAAGAAACCATGGTGATATTCACCACAAAAATACAACGCTTATGCTTATTTTACGTCATTCATAAAATTAACAATATCTTATTATTTCTCAAAGATCTTCAAAATTTAGATTTTGACACCTTTTGGAGACAAAGAAAATACGAAAAAGTTTTACCACAACTTATACAAACCATTTAAGTGAAAACGAATAGTTTATTCCGTGATTGTTCTTAATTACAAATAAATTTGTAGGAAAGGTTATTTTGATGTAGAAAATATTACGCAAACTATTATCTGATAATGTATCTCTTTAACTGATTAATGTATAATATCAATCCTGCTGACTTAATAAAATCTGAGATAAGTGTTCTTTCAACTTGGACTTAACGAGATTATAATATATATGTAAGGGTGAAATATTTTATTTAAATGGTTCTGTAAATAGTAAACAATAGTGCTCATTGCTCCCAGTAAATTTTATGTTTTTTGCAGACTGTTCTTGGTTATGTATATTTTAAAAGTAAATTATGGAAAAAAAAAATACAATTCAATTTGAAAATTACAGAGCAATGGCTTCTAAATAATGTTTTTAAATTTTTTCAGATCAAGACCGCACAAAAGATAAATGTGAAGACTTTCAAGATTTTTGTACCCACACAGTTTTAGCAGTTCGTTACCACATATTTGCGCGGTGTAATAATTTGTCTCTTTGGTATTACAGTGTGTAATATATATGAAAACAAATCGAAATTATTTTCCTGTAGTTGTTGGATATGTGAAAGAATTTATATCATTCAATGAATAATCCATTAGCTTTAATTATTCGTGAAGAGTAAAGAAGAGAAAGGAAAGATGACGAGTGTTTTCACTGAGACATTATCCTCCAATTTTCAACATGGTAGCTTTATTATTCCGTCTTCTTAAAACACTTTTGCCGGATATGAAGATTCAGTAATTTAATTAAATATCATCACCATCAGAAATTAATTGTTTCATTTTTTGAACTATGGATTGGATCATTATTACCTCGTTGAGATGTTCCTATCTCACTCCACATAACAGAGGCTTTGGCTCAATACGTTCGGTGACGGTAGGAAATACAATCTCCTGAGAACCAACAAATGATGCTTCACTGCAGGCCTTCTCTTCATAAGAATAGAAGGTTTGAGTGTGTGAACACCTTAAGTAACATATTGTAAGTTTTGAAATAAATAACATGTAGTTTTCGTGTTGTATGAGCTTTTTATAATCTAATATAAAACTATTTAACATTTTACTAGTCTTTCAAAGATATTTTCACAATTTTTAAGTACTAAACAGAGTTGTTTTTAATAAGATTAGCGCCAAAGTGAAAATTGAATAAATTAAATATTTTTACAATTAAAAAAAATGGCATAAAAAGTTGATCAGTTTTCCGAATGAAATAACTTACAGTCGTCATTCATGCAGCTACCGATTTTGGGCTGAAATGTCACGTGCTATATTCATCCACACCCCTTGAATTAGAAAGAGATGTAATGGAAATATGAAGAAATTATTTTTTTATCGTTTTCTTTATTTAAGGGTGCCTCTTAAACCAGACCGTGACTCACTTATTAAATAAAACACAAGAATGAAGTACCATCGACATGAAATAATGTGTAAAATTAAATACCTTCCAAATTGATCTTTCGTGTGAGCTAAATATCTCTGGCAATTTATATACTAAATATTTCATTTTGTATCAAATGTATTTTATGAAGTTTTATTTGCTTAGTTACTTTACATAACTTCTGAAGTGTTATATATAAAACAATCGGATTGGCACATTTGGTTCATTAGAATTATATTGTTTGTTCGTGACACGAATTCTTTGAAGAATTATAACCACAAGTTCTCCAGTCGGCAAAAGTGCTTCAAATTCAATTTCTTTATCAAATTCATGTTCTGTATTTTCTTATTCTTTAACAATTTTCACGTTTATTACATTTAAAATAAGTGTTGTATTAAAAATAATTGAAATTTAAACGATATTTACAATATATTGATAAAATCATCAAATAATTTATTCATCCTTTTTACGTCAACTTGTCTTGAATAATTTAATTTAATTTTCTCTGATCCACATTTATCATTATGCACTTAAACTTCATGTGTTTTGTCCGGTGCAGTTATTTTTGCTGTCAGTGCGGAAGGAGTCCATTATATATTATCATACATCTTATACACATCTCTTAGGTCTTCTTGTTTACAAATACATTCTCTCATGAATCAGTTGTTTATCCTTTCTTTCAATTAAATTTGTCCGAACTTCTGTATTGATCTATCGTTGCATAATAAATTAAATACACATTTTTTTCTGTTACTTCATTATCGCAGTTCTAGAATATATCGCAGGGCTCATCATCATCTCCACCCATACAAACACTATTCTCTTAGTTTTTTTTTGTTTTGTTGTTCGTAAATAAAAGATTTTTTCTATTTTGTTGGAATTATTTTTAAATGCGTAAAAAAATTCCTATTTTTTCTTAGCAATTTTCCTCCATAATATACTTTATGTCATCTCCGCTGATCACTATTCCTTCTCTGTTCTTGCCTTTTCTCCATTAATTCAATAGGAATGTTTCCGCGTCAACAGTTCAACGCTGCAGCTCTGCGTATAACTCGGTTTCTCATACACAGACGTGACAAGAAAATCCTAAGTACGCGGTTGATTATCCAGTCGTGGGAGTCGGTCCGAGTATTTAGTATAAATATTATTCAGGAAATTGCTTGACTAGAATAAAATGCACAAGAGCATGTAAAAACATGGCGGCCGACCGCAACGGGTTTGTAATTCATGCACCACTCCTAGGAAAAAGTGAAAAGTATTTTTTAAATGCCAGGTGATATATAAATAAAAGTGACGTGGAATACTAAAGAAAATTCACTACAAATCAAAATAAACTTCTAAGAGAATCTTATAAGAATATTCCAACAGCCTTCATGGACAGTTCCTACTGAGATGTTTTTTAGTGTATCTGAAATGACCACACTTTCCCTTTTATATTAAGTAACCTAAAGCACTTCGGTGTTGGGAACCTCTCTTAGGCAAAGTGGGAACCCCCATGGCAACATGCCAGCAAGAGTTTATATTTCTTAGCTAAGTAAAAATTCAGATCTCTACACTTTTCAAAAACAATACTAATATTAGTAAACATACTGAGAGACTGCAAGTTTATTTATTTCGAACATATACGAAAAAAACGTGAATTACATTTTAAAAAATTCATAAAAACTTCGGTTTTATACGTTGTTAGTCAAAATACTAAGGTGGTCGTTACGGAAGGACTTTACCTTTTACTCGGTGCAAGAAGTGGGAACTGTCTACAGTGGGACATTATGAGTTGATTATGAAATGTGCAACTAAATCATTGCATATTCGTGTATTAGAAACCTTCTTGATGTATTTAGCCCCTGAAAATATTGTGACTAATAAACTCTACACAAAACGTACGGCACCATTAACAATAGTACAAACACAACAAAAAAAAGAGCCAGAAAATTTTTCAACTTTTAACAAATTAACCTTCTTTTATCCATAACGTTTCACAAACATAGAAATCTCTTAGATTGCGGTAAACATGATTAACCATAGCGTTTCGTTGTGAACTTGTTTATCATTCTAGATAAACTGGAGATCGATATTAATAGATCGCTCTATTCCATCAATATGGTTCAGTTATCAATAATTTACTGTATGACAGATTCTTATTAATTAATTTTCAGAACAAGTCGCCAATCAATTATTTGTGGGTCAACTTATCACTACCATTCACTATTCGATAGTGAGAAAACAACGACTACAATACCATGCATTCGATGAGACAGTACTAATGGAACATGACAGGTTTAATCTAAGTAACGCGTAAGCAAAAACTACAATCTACATCAATATGAATTTGAATGTCCGGGACAAATTGCGTCTTAGTGGATAAAACTACCAACGTTTCGGCCATCGTGCTGTGGCCTTCTTCAGGGCAATGTCAGAGTCGTACAGACCCAAGTCGCAGTCGTACTCTGCGAGGTCGAACGAGTTACGCGTCGGTTATAATAGGTGCGGTTGGGAGGCATCATCCTGATTGGCCGAGCGCGGCGGCCAATCAGCTCGGGGATGAGCGGGACCGGGTGGGGCGGTTGTGGGGTTACTCAGCGCTTTATGCCCGAGCACGGCGGAGCGCTCAGGGGGAGTTAGCGCCCAACTCCAGGCGCTGCTCAGGATCAATCCATGATCCACATTAAGATTGTTCGGTGTTCTGGCAATCTCTATGGCTTTTTTGATCCGTCTGGGCCACCAACGATCCTCCTTAGTAATAATACGGGTACCATCAATATTAAAGTCATGCCCTGCTTCGATTACATGGAGGGCCACGGCTGATTCGGTTGTCCTACTGTACTTAAAATGTCTAGTGTATTCTTTCATTCTCTCTTCCACACGCTTCGTGCTGATTGGCAGCGTCGCTCGGCCAATCAGAACGATGGCCCCCAATCGAACCTATATAACCGTCGTGTAACTCGTTCGACCTCGCAGAGTACGGCAGCGACTTAGGTCTGTACGACTCTGACATTACCCTAAAGAAGGCCACAGCACGATGGCCGAAACGTTGGTAGTTACATCTACTAAGACNCGCGGAAGCCTACGTTTATAACCTACATCAATATTATTTCTTTATTGTGTGTGTGTAAGTGAAAAAGTGAATTTACTGAAAATACAACTACGTAGAAATCGGGCATTTGATGTCACTGGACATCAGAATACCATTAATACTACTAATAGCTTTCAAATTTGCTTATTCGATTACGTAATTATATATCATTTCATTGCATATGCACGTTCATGTCTTATACGAGAAACACCCCCCAAAAACATGTTTGCATTCAGCTCATAAAATGAAAACTCAGGACTGTGCGATGCAATAATCTTCATTAACGATGAAACAATATAGTAAAAACTCGATGGTTCGAAATTATTTAATTCAAAATTCGAGTATTTTCTTTGACCCTTTTACATTCCTATTTGTTATTATTTCACCGTGATAATTCAAAATTTCGTATATTTGAAATTTTTGTGTAGTCTTGTGAGTTTCGAATCATTCGAATTACTGAGGTTTCGCACAGTAATTCATCAATACCCTTTGCTATTTCAATAGCAATACTTTTTTGCTTAAGAAATTGATGAAATATGATAGTAAAGTAGTAAATGAGTGTGACAATTTTTTTATTGGGGATTTAGGACTGGCTAAGTGACAATTTCCTAGTTAATTAAAAGGATTTCATTTTGAATTAGCATTGTTTCTGTGACTTCACTACCGTCAAATTTTCAATTTTGTGTGCAAATAATTGTTCTTGAATTTCCAAAAATATTCATTTGAAATGTTTGTCATAATAAGTCGTCGAAGCAATGCTCATTGGAAGATAGCTGGAGACGTTGCAGACGTTGTATATATTGTTAGACAGTTGGTAATATTTCTACCGATGACCTACACCATGCTAATTAATAGCTATATTTGTAATACTTTCTAATAATAATTTAAGTCCAGAAAAGAATATTACATGAACTTTCCTTCGTGTATGCTCCAACTATGTGTATTATTTGTATGCTTTCGGGTTCTGAAGGTTTTATGTTTACAAGTGCCCAAATTTCAATTTTTTTTAAAAAACATAGTAGAATGATGAATTACTGTCCATTGCTTTCCTTAACAGACTTTTTTCTAGATACATGAATTTCGTTTACGAAACATTTTAAATTTAGTATGTAAGTGTTCACAATGTACTTCAATGTATAGCTAATTACTAGATAAGTATCACTATAATTGAAAAACATTTCGTTTAACAGGAAAGGGTGTGTATCTACATTCTAGCTCTACTAAACAAAAGCCTTTAAGAATTTTGAATTTCTTTATTATTGCTATGAAAAAAATACATTTTAGCATCAACACACTTTGAAGTATACATTATTGCTAGTATGCATTTCATTGTACAAATTTTCTATTTTTACGCCTCTTTATTTTTTCTAAAATTAGTAAAGCAGTAGCAAATATTACTTTTTTAGTATACATTCTGGAGCATGAGTCGTACTCCAAAACATTCTGGAAGCTATGGGAGTGGAAGGTATCTCCATTTTAATAATTAATAGATTTTAAATTGGAGGACCACATGGATTGCCATGATTGTATATCAAAACAAACAATAAATCAATAAACATACAAATATTAATTGTTTTACAAAGAAATAACACAAAAACCCACCACATAATCCCACCAAAAATCTAACTTCAATACACAAGAAATCAAGGGACATACACGTAAAATATATAACACTAAAACCTACAACTAAACACATGACATTAATTGAAAAATAAAGGATTCATGATTATATATACTCTTGGAAATATAAAAGGAGTCAGGAAAATATTGTAAGTCCCGCGCGCTTGGAGATTTGGAGCTGTTAGGTTTGCAACGCAACGTCTCTGCGACGGGGGAAAAGCTCCTAACTTTCGTTCGACTAATCGTAGGCAAACTTGAAACTGCTTCCATATTTGGCGGACCAATATAAAACTAATATTGGCGAACATTCCCCTATTAAATCGTAACGAGAGAAAATGTTTTATTACGTCGCTATTAAAGAAATATTTTGTAAATTTTTAATATACACATTTTGAACTTCCATAACAAAAAAATATTCTGCATATTCTTAACTTCAATAAACTTTACAATTTTCTATATTTAAATGACATCTTAAGATTCGTTGTCTCACAACGCATTCCTAAAGACTATCATGTTACGTCGAATGAAAATGGGAGACGGGACCAGGATTCGAACCCGGGACCTTGAGCTTTACGCGCTCATGCGCCTACCGACTGCGCCATCAAGGTCCCGGTTTCGAATCCCGGTCCCGTCTCACATTTTCATTCGACGTAACAAATAAAGTACTTCCTAAGGGAGTCGCCTCAGATGAGGAGTTTAGTCTCTACGAGACCACCTCAGAGGTCTTTGGGTTTCACAAGTTGAATGAGAATGGTAGACGGACCCGAGAGGCGAACGGGATGGCGCAGTCGGTAGGCGCATGAGCGCGTAAAGCTGAAGTTCCCGGGTTCGAAACCCGGTCCCGTCTCCAATTTTCATTCGACGTAACATGATTAATCTGTTACCTGGCGGTGAGGTTCACCGCAATCTAAGAGATTTCTATGTTCCTAAAGACTATAAAAACGTTTGCGTCTTATTCTGTAAAAACGTTTGCGTCTTACTGTAAAAAAATATTGTGTTTATCATAGAATTTGGATATCACCGCAATATATCGTATGGATTTTGTAAAATTCAAACAGGAATTATTTATAAATATTCCTATAATTTCTGAACTTTTTACAGTGGCGTAACGAACTCAAAGCTCACTGCATGAAGTGATGTGTATCGTCTGTCGTACATCTATTAGAAATATATTGATCGGGGATATAACGTTTTGGCTGTAATCGTGCAACATAAAACCACATGCTCAGAGAGAAACCTTTTTTTTAGATTTCAATAAATATAACAAAAACACAAATCACTTTTATTAAGATATTCAAATGAAACTGAGTTGTATTCACACAGATTGACTAAGATAGTCACTATTGAAACATCGCTTTTCAATTATGGTAAAGTTAAGTGATTTACCAATACGAGAAAAATATTCCAGAATATGGTATAGAATAAAAATTAATATTACTATTAATTATCTCTCATTCTTTCAGATATCAATTTCATCATTTTCTCTGTTTCCCTTCTTTTCTTTTCTTTTCATACTTTTGTTCTTTCTTTCCTTCCTTCCTTCCTTCTTTCCTTCCTTCTCTCTTTCCTCCTTTCCTTACTTCGTTCCTTCTTTCTTATTTCTTTCTCACCTTTTTTCTATTTCTTTCTTTCTTTCGTTCTTTTTTCCCTTCCTGTACTTGTATAAATTCAAGGAAATTAACTATAATTCATTCACAGTAATTTCAAGAGAGTACCACTTCTATTATTTACAATAACAGAATTCATTTGATACACATGTAATAATAATAATATTAATAATAGAAACTCATTCTTCGTTTAAAATGTTAGCATCGATATTCAATATTATTCATTGATTTCAATAGCAGAGGACGAACATGGTAATTTAGATGCATTCTTTACGAGTATATAACTTTTTATGAACCAACATGGATGTTTATATTTGTGAAGATAAACGTATTAATCAGACATTAAACATAATATTAACTGTAAATTAAAATCGCAGCGAGGCAGTTGAAAAGACACTTAAAAAATTAAATATGACATTTATTGTTATTTATTGTAACAAGTAGGTCTCAGCATTCCAGATTCAGTGTAATACTTTAAAAACTTTTCATTTTAATTCTAGAAATCTACTCTAATTAACATAATTTTTTACCATCAATACAATAGAGAATTTCGTATTTTCAAAAAGCGTTGAACAAAAATATGAAATTATACGAATAATTATTTGAATTATTTGTGTGGCTTATGCGGGGTATTTAAATGGGGTTCTACTTTTTGCTGTCTTTTAAAATAGAAATTTAGATCGCAGAAGTGTTCATCCCGACAACGGAGACGCGAAAGACACGTCACTTTTGTTTAACAAATAGAACGTAGAATTAAAGAAGTTTTTATATTTTGTGGTCTAATAATAGAGCAGAAACAATGAAGAGATTTCTAATAAAACTCGCGGAGATAAAAGTTGAATTTTATCATTATTAGTGATATATTTTTTAGTTTTTAGTTATACACATTTCAAAATATTTATAGCCATTAATACTTATGAAGTAAAAAAATCCTTGAAATTCAATCAATTCGCAATTATGTGGTTTCACTACGACATGCCAAGGAATGGGATATATTAGAAATATAGTAATGTCTAACTGAATGATGAATAATGCAGAAAAATACGCTATTGGTCCACGATACAATCTGGATTACATTGTAAGAATTCAATCACATAAATTCGTTAGTCGAGCCGTAAGTTTACAAAATATTTAGATTTAAGCTTATATCTTGAGAATTCTCTTTAATAAAGTGAAGTCAAACTGTCTCCTTGTAGGCCCCAAAGGTGCCCATGGCATAAAGAAATAAAAGCATATTGGCATCAATTAAGGTGTGTTGTAGATCCAAGTGTTTTTCGAAATTTTTTATATTATTTGCAATTATTGCGTATTAGCAAGATATGTAACAGAAATATTAGATTACGAACGAACAAGAATGAGAAAACGGATATCACAATACTTTCACAAATTAGAAAGCACTGATCATACATAAATATATCCATAAGAGGTTTCACAATATTTAGACGCATTTAACTTATAGAACCCTATTCTCAATCTCAATAATGTTACTAAATGTAGTTTTGATTTGAGCAAACACAATTAAAAAAACACATTTCTTTTATTTAAATTTCAGATTTTTTTGCTGGATTTATGCTGGTCACCGAAGATGAAACCTTCGTTATTTAATTCAGTAGGATTTCATGTTCTATAACCTGAAATAACAACACTTTAGAATGCATCGTTCGAGGAGACAAATAATGGCAATAACAAATTTTCTCTCAGTCATTCGTTATATTCGTTTAGAAATATTATGTTTTAACACTCTCATCATTAGATCCCACTCTAAACCATATACCTGATTGATTTTCGGTCTGAATGTTAAAATACAATTTTTAATTATAATTAGTTTGATATTAGTAAATGATAGGGTTGGTTTCCTTTGAAGGTTTCGTTTAAAGGCACACATGGCGACTAGTACATGTTGTCTCTAATGCAAAATCATCAATATCAAATTTAAGTGTTTCTAAATTGGGAATTGGAAAAGCCACATTACAAAGTGTGAATAAAATATAGGTACGCGAGACTATTGTATAAAAAAATTTAATTCTTGAGGAAGCTACGTTATATTAAAATAAAAAAGAACTTATAAAACGCTCAATTTCGATTTACTTAGCTTTGTAGGTTTCGATATTTTTCAACACGAACAAAAATATATCTAACGCAAAGACGTTCCAATATATCAGATGATACGGAAATGAACAGCGAAAGATTGATATCTGCTTAGATGCCAACAAAGTTGGCGCGATGACGCGTTATGCGACGTTGCCCAAAAGCATATTTAGATTTTCTCAGCATCGTGAGAGCTTTCATGAAGATATCCTTTTTTCACCTCTCATTCAGACATTCTCAACTGAATTATGATTGAATTAGCTTTCAAAAATCTATTCTCATATATCACCTGGGCTTATCGAACCAGTGGCTTATTGATCGTAACATTCATGGTAGGGTTTCGTTCTCCTAAGACACGTCTCCCATGCCCAGTGAGGAGGGCAAATACACTTCAATTTATTTTATTTTATAATCAGAATTTACAAATAAAAATATTATTTGAAAACAAAATTTCGTCAACGCATAGAAATATATATAAAATTCTGCAAATTTTCATTGTATAGTTATTTGTTGAAATTAACCTTCCATCCACGACTGTAAGTAGAAATGTATGCGATACCTTTCCTTATCTGATCAGACGACCTCGTGTTTCTCTGTGGAAGGGGAACTTGACTTACACGAGCATAACAAAGTGAACCTTACGATGTATTCTAATGCCATGTTCATCACGAGAGCTCCGTTAGGAAAAAGGTGATCACGTTGGTGGAAAGTGCCAATTTCAGTACCTCGGCAGCTGGAAGGCATTATGGAGTATGTCGAAGAACTGCTTTCAAGTGGATTAGGCAGTATCGTGAAACTTGAATAGGTTGGAAGGCGTGCTGGCACTGGATTGTGGCGAGTGTCTACCGAAGCCCAGGACGCTGTTTTGGTGAACCAGGCCAAGGAGAATCCTTTCCGCTCTTCAGAACAGTTAAGACGTCTGTATAATTTTCCCTGTTGCATTGTTAGAAACCGTCTGAGAGATAATGGACTCGTATCAAGGACGGCAGCCACAAAGGAAGCGCTTTCCGAGGAACATAGAATGTATAGGTTAGCAGTTGCCGAGGAAAACATTTATCGTAAGTGGGGAAACGTGATTATCTCAGACGAGAGTGTTCTTTCCTCTGCAAATGACGGATCTGTGCGTGTATATCGACCTCGTGGAACTCACCATTGTCCTGAGTATGTGAGAAGAACTATATTTTCAGCATGATAATTCATCTGTCCACATGTCTCGATTGGTGCGGGAATGGAATGCAGAGCCGGAGGAAGTGGAAATTCTTCACTGGCCTCCGCATGCCTATGCCCTCAACCCAATCGAATGAGACGAAGCGTGTGATGGCCGAAAATTGGTCTGATCTACTTCCCACAACCAGTGATGCGTTGTATGTGAAGCTTGGGAGGAAACTGCTACCACTACGGCTTATGCGTCCACTTTAGTTAATACAATCCCTAGACGGTTGCAAGACGTGATAGACTGTGACGTGTATTGGACTCATTATTAAGTAACCAAAACAGCCCCTTTAATGGCGCAAAAATTATAAACAAAGAAACCCACAACTTGATGAGCGTCAAATACTTTACGTAGATGTTTAGTCTTCTAAGTTAAAGTTTGAAACTAAAAAATACAAATAAATGTGGATTTGAACAGCTCCCAAACAGATATTTCGAGCCGATTTATAGTATAAACAAATTTCAATAATCTATGAGCAAATGTCACCGGGAACCGAATCAGCGGCTTAGCGACTGTAGAGTTACAGTGGAACATTATTTCTCTGTAATGAACGAAACCTTCGATAACGCTCCCACATTGCTTTGGAATATCTTAAACATTCGCTGAGAAATTTGGAATTCGGCAACGTCGCATTACGACAAATATGGCGATGTGGCTAGCAATTGAAGGAGATAAATTGAAACATTTTGGAAGTTGAATCTGCATTGCGCTGATATATTCGATAAGTATACGGTGCCAACGTATACTTTAATACATTAGTTCAATGTATCTATTAAATTATTTCTATACATGAACTCTTAAGTTACGGTATTTTTAGTTTGTTCATTTGTGAATGAAAATATTCAATAATATATTTCACGAAATTTTTTAAATTTCAAATAACCTATGGGGAAATTATTCAATATTGAATGAAAAAGCAATTAATTCTACAAATTTTTAAAATAATACGATACAAAGAGCAATTCCAGAGTTTCTAATTCTAACCGAAAAGTAAGTGTGATATGATAATACCCCAGAGCATAGTTCACTATGCTCACCAAAATATGTTCAGTTAGAAATATGGAAAAATATAATTGATCGTTATAAAAATATTGAGTAGGAAATGGATATGACATAATTTGTCTAATTTATATCCAAACTATATTTTCAATAAAAATACATTCATATAACATTTCGATTTATCATATTTTACATTTGGAGCACAATATTTAAGAAAGAAGGAAAAACGTTATATGCACGTATTGGTTTAAACTAACAGTAATCGTAGCAGTAAAATAGCATTCGCACGTGTATGACTTGCTAAGAATAGAAAAGGAAGATGAAAAACTACACGTCTTTATTACACTTTGATAGTTTTAGACACGGTAGAATGAACAACAAAATTAATAATAATCGTATTACTCTGATGATAATTAATAACCGTTAAACGACGGGTCAAATATACTTTTATTTAAAACAATGATTTTCGTATAATTAAAAAGATCTTATAATAAACACTTTCGAAGTTTAATCTTAATTGTGCTGATAAATATCCTAAGTATACGACGTCTACGTACACTTGAATACTTTTGACCAACATTTCTATAAAATAATTTTTATACATGAAGTCGTAAGTCAAAGAATTTTAATGTGTTCATTTGTGAATGATAGTAAACAATAATATATTTAATGACGAAATAATGTTTAGTTCTCAAAATTGAAATTACACTATGACTACATTCTTAAATATTCCGTTAAGAAGAAAACGAACTACATAAAATTACAGAGAATCATGACAAAAATAAGGAAAACAATTCTAGAGTTTCTAATTTCTATGACAATTATGCAATATACTTTGTTGAATTGAAGTTACCAGAAATACGTGTGATATGATTATAAAGCAGATCACTGTTTACTGAACTCGTCAAAAGTTAAGAAATATATAAAAGAAAACTCCATTTTAATGAGGATATTGAGTAGAAAATTGATATGCTTTAAATTGTGTAATTTATAAGCAAACAATATTTTCAATAAAAATATATTAATATAGCATCTCATATTTATCTTCTAATACTTTTGGAGCACAATGTTCTGTACAGAAAAATGTTATGCACTTTCTGTAAGTACGAATTTAGGTGGGTATTTTATAAATTTTATTTAAAACACTAAACAATTTTTATAAGATGTTCGTTGTGAAAAACAAGTACGTTTTTGGACGATAGTCTCGCGGGCCACTATTTGTTTACACTTTTCAATGCGGCTTTTTTCGGATTCTAAGTCGATAAACAAAAGTATGCTTTCCACAGAGTGAAACCTATGATGTAGATGAATGGTAATTTAAAAAAAATTCCTTATTCACATCATACAGTTTCAGCACGTTCCTCATTACGAACAAAATATAATAAAAACCTCTTAATAATAAACTATTCAAATCAATTAATTCTACGGCATGTCGATAGTAAGGAAAGAAAGTGGAGAAAATAATGAAATTGATATCTGGGACAATGTGAGATAATTAATAAAAACGCAATATTAATTGCGATGGTTTATGGTCAGATAATCTTAGATAAGGTGCATGAATGCAACTCAGTTGTATTTTGAAGTCTAAATAAAAGTGATATGTTCCTTTTTTATATCTTCTGAGAACTAAAAGTAAATTTTTTTGTAAAGTTACTTTCGGAGCATTTTGTTTTATATATTGCACGATTACAGTCAAGTGTTGTATCTTGCATCAATACATTTCTTACAGACGTAATTTATTTATTGGTTTAAAATTATTGAAGATATCTTCAGAATTAACATTTAGTGTTATTCATTTGTCTTATATCAAATTACTTTCTATAATGCTTGATTTCTGATTGACCTCTAAAAATAGTATAAAAGAGCTGCATATAATTTGAAATTACAATAAACAACACAATAATTGATGACAATGACTTTAAGCTTTTTGCACCTCTGAATACAATTCAGATGTTATAAGAATATTAATAAGTAATTCCTGAATGTGAATCTCACGAAATTCATACGAAATCTTGCGATGGTATCTGTGATTAAAACAATATCGATTTTACAGTAAGAAGCAAATATTTTTACGGAGAAAATTAATTTGTTTTATATTCCTCAGGACAGCTTTGTGAGACAAAACTAGAGATGTCATTTGAATATAGAGAATAATCAAGTTTATGTAAAATATATTTAAATAAATTTTAAATATGGAGAATAATAGAGTTAAGAACATAAATAATATTTTTTGTTATGGAAAACTAAGACGCGTATAATAAAAATTAACAAAATATTTCTTTAATAGCGGCGTAATAAAACATTTTCTCTCGTTAATATTTAAGGGGTATATTCACCAGTTCTTGTCTTCTATTGGTCTGCCAAAAATATGGAAGCAGTTTCAAATTTGCTTACGATTGGTGGAACGAAGGAGAGAAGTTGTTTCCCCGACGCAGAGGAGTGGCGTTGCAAACCTAACAAATCCAAACTGCTAAGAGCGCGGGACTTCGTCAATGATCGGAGATTGAATTGATCATGAAAGATTATTCTGTTCGTGAGATTTTCACTGGCCAGGAATATATATGTGAGCTCATAGTTACGTTCTTGTAGCATTTGCTGATGCTCAGTTGACGTACAGCGTCTCAGGCGGTTGGAAGATACAGTTGGCAGCGACGGTGTGTGTATCCATCAATAATATTTAAAATTTATATGATCACACAGTTTCCATGATCACAATAAAACCATANGCTCAGTTGACGTACAGCGTCTCAGGCGGTTGGAAGATACAGTTGGCAGCGACGGTGTGTGTATCCATCAATAATATTTAAAATTTATATGATCACACAGTTTCCATGATCACAATAAAACCATATTCACGACATTTCCAGATGGTCGCATCACATGATGGGCTGCTGGAATAGTTTTACTTCACGCACAACACGCTTCACAAAATGTTCATGACGGACGCAGTTATGGTCCGATGTTGACTCGACGAAGTCTGAAGAGAGAGTGATGCTTGAGCTAGTAGCTACGGGGTATTTCCAAATTAACTCGAGGGAATAAACTTTTGCGCAAATACATTATTGAATTGTTCATGTACAAATTAAAGAATTTGATACAAATTAAATAATTGATCCCATGTTACCTTAAAATTAGAAAATTGATTTTCAGAATTTATGTGGCGATTTTCCATGAAATGAATAATTAAGTATGTATATTTTTTCATCATGAAATATCTGGGTGAGAATACAGTTCTCTAGTGGCAGATTAACGTACTTAAGCTTTTTAGATTTATTGATATTATTAGGTAATATTATTAGCTTCTGGTGGAAATGCACCACATTCTAACTATTCAAAAACATTTTTGTTTGCGATCCTTCTTTTCTCCAATTGACTTTTACTTTCTAGATATTTGATTAGCAAATGGCATAACTATGTGTTTATGCAAATGGCATATATGTTTCTAGCATATGCACTAGAACTGAAATAGTAGTGAGAAAATAATATTTTTAAAATTAGATTTTAATATTAGTGGATAAATTCATATGGAGTGGTACACGTACTGATAACAAACTGTTGGTTACCACAATTAGTGATCAAATGAGTCATAAATGATACATGGAGTTTGGAAAATTACGCTCAAATTTGTCATTTATTCAGAATGCACGTTAACTTTGTTTTCAATTGTCTATGGTTTAAATTTAAAATTTTTAAAATTATTTTTTTATTGGAAACAGCCTTGGAAAGTGTTATAACATTCAATGGTGACTAAAAAATAAAAAATGATATAGTGAGACTTTTGACTTCGTTTTGAAATTGCAGAGTGCAAATTAGTTTCTTCAATTCTTAAATTTAAAATTAAATCAATTAAGTAAATTACCATTATTTTGCTAAGGAAAACACCTTCTTTAAAATGTCTGAATAATTACTTGACAACTTCATGAAATTTCCGAGAATTTTAGTGTCAAATAATGAGGTCTTGTATTTAATCATGAGAAAAATGATTTCATACGGCTATTATTTGTAATTCATATGTCGATTTTATAAAAGATACACCGTTTATCTATCAAAGCAACTTTGAAGAAATCTGATCAAGCTTTGCGGTAAGGAGAAGCACAGTTGAATCACACGGTACGTTACCTCACATTGAAAATTAGATGTAATACATTCTATTCATCTTGTAACAGAGAGTAAGGTACCGCGCTGCATATATCACTAACATAGTTTCGTCTATTCATAATCACCATAAAAATTCTATAAATTATTTCTTAAGTTTTGTCAAAAAACTATGCTATTATCTAGGCACAATGTACTTAATTTTCTATTTACTCAGATAAATAACATTAAGTATGATAAAAAGGTTATGTAGCTATCTTTCACTATTGACGCTAGCTACGATCATACTACATTCTAGCTGTGTGAGATCTTTTATGAGTTATCATAGAAAATTCCAAGAAGAATGGAGTCTATCGTTTTGTTCTACTTTGTAAAATCAAAGAGAATATCAGGTTGTGTTTTTCCTACTTAATATCGTGCACAGTGCCCTTCTGTTCTAAGGAGGAAAACACTTATCCTACATATGTATGATTTTTTGTTTTGATTCATCTAGGAATACGATTATTTGTTATTAGTATTGCCTTTACCTCCATGAGTAAAGAAATATCTTACTAGGAAATCAGGCACCAAAAGAAGAAACTAGATCGTGAAATGCGTTATTTTCCCACTCATAGAATACTCCAGAGAAGAATTGATGCCAGAGTTATGTATCCATCGAAAACAAGTGGTACATTTCTGGGAAATATCGTAATTTATATATATTTCAAAGAATGGGTGGAGCGATATTTAATTATGTGACAGTGCGATCGAAAAGAGAATACTTAAGATATCCTTTTAATGATTACCAACTTTCTAACAACATACTGCATGATTTAGTATTCGTATACTCAAAATTAAAATAATTACCAAAATATTTTTGAAGTGTATCTTTTAATTATAGTGTAACGTATATTTGACGCTAATTACCACTGACAATGCTTTAAATAATAAGTTACTTAAAATTCAACGTGGTTTATGTGAAACGAAACATGTTGGGTTTCTCGTATTATGCGAGAGATGAATGCGTAAATCGAAAAATAACAGATGGACTTGTGGTCCATTATCTTGATTTTCTCCGGCAACATTCCATACTTACATTCAATCAAAGAATAGAATAGGGTGCAAAGATAATGCTAATAACTCTAAATTTTTGAGAACTATTACTTGTATGCCTTTTTATAGCACCTAATAGAGGATGAAAAGTTCAATATGATGGGGATATTAAGTCAATTTGTAGTATATCTAGACATTAGAGTAACTAGTATTACTTCCTTGAAAAACCAAATCCATTGATTTTTGAGTAATACAAATCTCGTAACATTGGGCAATGCACATTTCCCGAAGTTTTCCTTTCTCACAGAAATATTAAACTGCGGTAAAATGAAACCACGATGTTCGTATCGTGTTTTTATAGAGTTATAAAACTGCCAAAGATTTTTAAAAAGTAAAATTCAAACATATTGTTGTCTAAAATGAAACAGATTATGTTATCTGGGCATTGAAATATATTCAGAAAATTTTTAATGGTATAAAAATCCTTTTCAGTTATGTTTTCAAACAAAATTCATGTATCTTCCTATTTTGTATGAATTGATTGAGTTTTTGTATTCACTTGACCTCTAGAAAACAAGTTTATGACATCGTATAATCTTCAACTACTCCTTGTAATTGCTCATGGAATTTAGATCACAAAAGACCTCTATTCTTGAATGTACAGATACTGTTTGGAATTTTTTCGGCGGGAATAATCTTTTTCTATCTCATTAGCTGTAATTGGTCTGTAGTTCTTGACGTTCAAAAGACAGATCCGTAGAGATATTGAATAAAAAATTTTCTTGTTAAGCTAAGTACTGCTTTACACAAAACTGATGAGAATTACACCGAATAACTTTCCAACAGTCATTGTAATAAGCCAACACACAAAAACATTGCAAGCAAGTTATAAGAAAAATATAATGAATCAATATCTTTCATTAATATTTGCATTCCAGTTAGATATAAAGAGAAACAATCACTACAAGAATAAGAGGCGAACACACAAGCAACACATATAAAAGTGGTCAGTAAATTATCAGGATCTCACGAATAAACATTGAGAGATACATAGAAGATGAAAAACAAAGAAAAGAAAAATGGAAGGGAAATTTTTGTCTTTGATCATTTGGAGATCACTTAAGGACAGACACTGAAAATTAATGTTCGACGTATTGTAGCTGGACATCAATGACACAGAGCTCATGGATTCGTAAAAATACTCACTTTTCTCTTCGTAAATAGACTCCACAATGGCCGCATTCAAGATCGCATAATTCCTTTCTCAACACGCCGAAATAGATCGTTCCCTTTCAAACAAATGAAGCGCATACAAAAAATAGCATATATCAAGGTATTATTGGAAGAAATGATGAAAAAAATATTAATATAAAAAAGAGTAAAACTATTTTGTATAGTTAATTAAAACTCATATTGGTTATTGAGTTACGAACGTTTTTATGCGAAGTATGTTCTATTTAGTTGCAAATTAGAGTAGTAATAAATATACGAGATAGCGAAAAAAGTAACCATTCTTCGTAGCTTATTCTGAACTGGTGGATATTTAGGGACATTGAATTTCATAAATTAGAATAGAGTTGACTGAAATAGAATTAATTCTTTTGATAAGTACGACAGTGTGATTTTTCGCTTTTTCGTGTCATGCCTAATTCTGTAAAATTGTGAAAAATATCTCTTCAGTTGCTGTCTCCCGATTCCGTATCTCATTTTAGAATTAGAATTGCATATTTAACATTACAGTAATTACGTCTATTATTTATACTAATAAAACTGAATTACTTGGAAAGTCCGATGCACGGAAATCGAAAAAGAAATTGTTTAAATTGTTCGAAATTTCAAAGGACACTTCTTAAGGCTTATTGCATTTACATTGCAAAGTAAGGTTAATATTGATGAATTAAAAGAGCAAAAAAAAAGTTGTCTGCTAATCAGTAGATGTGAATCTTCACTCGCGTGACTGTTGACTATGATGCTTACTAATGAGCCCGCTAAAGTTCGATTGCGTTACATGAGGCAGAAAATTTACTAAACGTACGATATACTGATCAAATCGTAGAAGCAAGATTATATACAGGCTGTGAAAAACATTGTTTTCAGGTATATAACCTAAAAGTGAAGTAAAAACTAAAGAATTGAGGTGTCTTATCAATGTGCTTTGTTTATTAAGCTTTCCGTGTCAAGCGTATTTCTGGTCTGCCTGGATTTTAAAATAATTCGTAGAAACGTACATAATAGAATATAATACTGAAAACGGTATATATTTTGTGTGTATTCTTAGTGGTATTTAATTTTCGAAATTAAAAGGCAAAATTTTTATACCAAGAAAGTAGAGAAATATGGAAACTAAAGTATGAAATTAAAATATTATATAAAAACTAAAATAAAATGTAGAATAGCATATAGGGGCAAAACCGGGTAAAATGAGCTAAAAAATCCAGACATGTTGACAGATGTTTTAATACCTACAGTAGGGAAAATATAGCAACTCTCAAATCTAATTTTTCTTTGAATGTAATGTTTTGTATGATTGTTGAACTATGCAAAAAAATGTTTCAATTTTTATGTTTTAGTAGTGAATTGTTTTAAAATTTTGAATGTTCAATTATGATTGTTTTAAGTTTCTTTTTAAATTCCGGGAAACGCTGTGTAGTTCTGCTGGTATTTAAATACAAATGTATTAAATTCGAATTATACGTCAGTAGTTGGTCCATTGATAATTGAAAATATATTTAGAATTCCGAAGTAGATATGAATTGAAAACTAGAGGTGTTTGCGTCTCAGTAGAATTAGGGCGCAATAATACTAGATATAGGAAAATACTGTCAACTTCATAGTTGTCGTCAGTTTTAGATATACAAGGAAAAGACACGTTCGGAAAATTTTAGACAGTAGTCATCTTACAAAAATTTGCTTCACATAAATTCATTTTATGGTGAATGGTTGTTCATCCTGACTTTGATAGTTTTTGGAAACGTATATCTTATTCATTTCTCGAACACGGATTTTACACTGTGTTTTTGGACTCAAGTACAACGTTTTAATCTTCCAAAGTGACCCAATATTTGGAATGTTCAGATTAATAACAATATTCCATATTCTTTTTATTCCCATGTCCCAAGTACAAATATCAAATTGATTTCGTATGTTTATATCAATGTATAATATTTGAAAAAATCGTAACCGCTCATTGTCTCAAAAACAGTAAATTAGCGATTTCCTCATGGTTAAGCGACATACATTAATTCACAGAATAATTAAAGGGTTGTTGAAGAAATAAATAATTCCAATAATTAAATTTATGACTTTTAAAAACTTTTAGGATTTCAACTTGTGGATAACTTTATTTTAATCATCAGATGAAAATAAACCTTGAGATTTTCATAATCAGATTGTATAAAAATTCAATTTTCCATGGCTATCGGAAGAAAATGGAAGTTTTAGAAGATGAAATACAGAAAATTTTCATCTCTTGATTTACAGAATGGATAAAATATATCCCGATGTGTTTTCTTAGCTTAGCTATGAGAGACGAATTATCGGAGAGTGTATGCCCACGATTCACTGAAAATAAAATTTAGATTTCATAATTTATTTTGAGAAGCAAAGGTGTTCAACATAAAAAATCGTGTTTCTTATCAAGATGCCATTGCAAACACGTTTCAACCGATTGTCATACTCTCTGAACGTTCTGTGTGATGAAATGCGACCATCACACAGAATAAATAGTGCCAGTATAAATAGTTTAAACTAGGGATTTCTCTCATTGAGGAAAACATATTGATAAAATATCCATCAATAATTACCTATTTCACCCAGATGATTTTGATTAACACATACACACACACACTCTCTCTCTCTAAAGAAAATCAAAGATGCAATGGGAGAATAAATATTCTCATATTTGACTAATATTTAGTAAAGCATTATATAGCCTTCACTTTCTCGTTGTATTTCCCGAGTAGATAGTCACCGCAAACGTGAAAGCAATTTTCAAAAAAGAGAAAAAAGTGTACTTGTTGGAATCACAGAACTCTTTGTCGTGAAATACAGCTTTCAATTTATTTAATGGTAATAATTCGTGGAACGAAGTTGGTACTTCTTCCAATAATTGCGATGGTATTGTTCAGTAACGGAAAAAGAACCGGCGATGAGAAGGTTTTCACCTGTTTGATGGCATAAATCTATGAAAACATTCTCAAAGTCTGAAGTTCATTAATGCTTTTCTTCTTGCAAAGGATTAGCAACTTGACAGAGATCCAACAATTTCTTCTGGAGGTACAGTTGTTCGTAGGGGATGCCTGCGGAAAATAAAATAATTAATTCTGGACCTAAAAGCAAGATATTAAATAATGATTCACATGTCACTATTCTATCTCCATCTTAGAGACGAGAATAGCACAAAATTTCGTCAAATTCTTATTTAGACTGCGCCTAAATGGAATACATTATCCAAATCTGCTGCGAGTACACGGTGTCCTGTAATACAGTGTGAACCAACGACTAGCTAAGATATGTTTCATTAAGTCTAAAATAATAGGAGAGCCAAAAACAGTGCAAAAATACTTATTAATTTGTATTTGTCACCCTTAAAATTAGTCTAGTGTAATTTATAGTCCGAATAGAACTGGAATATAGGATTCTCTGTGGTGATCAAATGGGATCACTGCCTCAATAAATGACCAGCGACCTTTCGTGGAAACGCTGGTTTTCGTGGCCGAAGTCACACGAATGTTGGCTGTTCGGGAATCGCCGCGGTGCAGAATACTAACGTTTCAGCTATCGTTATGTGGTTTTTCTTCATGATACTAATTCCCTAAAGAAGGACCTATACCGCGAAGAATGTACAGGATTATTACTCTGAAGTAGGTCACAGCAACTTGGCAGTAACGTCGGTATTCTGCACCTGGACGCGGTGATTTCCGGACAGTCAAGATGAAAACGACCTTTCGGCGTAACAAGCGGTTAAGTGATGCCAGAAATATTGCAACACAAGAGTGCCGGAGTAGAGGAGAACAACGCTGAAAATGAAAACAAAGCTGATTAGCCGTTTTATCACCCCAATCCTATTCCTTCCTATTCGGACTAAAACATTAAAAGACTTTGAAAGATAATTCATGGCTGTCATAAAAATTTGGAGATACTCTTTAACATCTACAATTACGTAGTTGTAAGAAAGGAACTTAAATTTAGTTAATGAAATAATCTGATCCAATAAAGTAATCACGAAGTATTTTTACTCGTAAATTAATTACTATTAACAGAAATTGCACAATTAAGCTAACATACCATTAACCTATAGTGCATAACTCGTTATTGGATCAATCGTATTTCTAATAATAATTATTAATGCAAAAAAATGCAAGTCTAGATACCATACGTGCTCCAATTGTGATATGCAATAATGTTCTCTCCATTTTGTGGAGTAGATTCAGACGAGTGTCGGTTCGGAACATTGTATTCCTCAGAAACCCGACAGTTTACCTTCCCTGCTAAAATGTGAAATTATCGTCCTTAACTTCACCACGATAATAAAATTGTTATGATATATATGTATATATGTACTATATACGAGACTGTTTAATCCTACGCGAAAATCCTAGCTTATTATATGCTTTACCCTGAAATTATTTAATACATTCACTGAAAATAGTTGAAAAAACTAATAAATAATTGCGAGATAAACTGACCTAAACTTATGTATAAAAAGAAACTGATTTTATTATTATTGTATTAACTGAAACAAGAAACCCTCACCTACTTTAGACATAAGTTCCCTGACAACCCAACATCTCTCCTTCCCCATTCTCTTACACAAGTCCATCGGTTAGGTGGAAGAGCAGGCCTCATGGTCTGAACCACGCCAAAAGGCATAAAATAAAAAAAATTTCACTTTAAACTTTCTCTCTCAGTTATTCTCGCGACTTGCACAATGGAACAAACGTAGTACGGAGATTACACACCGTGGCAACTATATAACTGACGAATATTCATATTTCACTCAGTGTCAAAAGCGTGTCAGCGTGGAGCGACAAGTCAGACAAGTCACGGGTCGCTTTTTTATCATTTTATAAAGCGAACTTCATTTGTAGCTTTGACTGAGAAAAATCGTCGCACCTAGGTATGAATGACGAGACATCAGTTGGCAAAGGTCGAAACTTATGTGTGTTTTGGGTTTTGACCAAGTACCCTAAGGATGTAGTACACCTAAGAATAGTACGTAACCGTGTATAGCGAAAAGCTCCATTTCTTTCCTGGGCGCTACAGTCAGCAGAGGATTGTGTAATTTCTCAGGCATTTTGCTTTCTTCAGTGATAGAATGATATCGAGGACATGGAATGATATTGAGTCTGGGGATGCACTCTATGTTTTGGTTGGAGTACTCCCCATAGATTTATGTATACATAAATGCGTGTTGCGGACGATTATGCAACGATATAGAATTATGCATTTCATTGGACGGCAAAGAAGTAACAATCTTAGGGCAGGATTGGAAGAGACAGGCAATGGAAATAATTTTGCAAGCATGGCAAATTTGGGTCAGAGAAAGAGAGGCCAAAGAAAAAATGAACGTATGAGTTCATTCAAGAAGAGACATTTGCAGAAACACTGAAAAAGTGGTTTCACCTGGAACCATCTGTAGCGTAATTTTCAACAAATTATGGGGATATCAATGAATATTTTGAAGTTATTCCATTTAAAAGACGATTATATGTGTAAACGTGGGGCAGGGATAGAAATACGAGAACGTATGTTCTGGAATTGGATATGGAGAACCTTCGAGAGATAAAGAAGTTGTATCGGAAATGAGTGTTAAAATGATAGATACAAATGAGAAGTTCTTTCGAGACACTATCTACATTATTAAAGAAATAAAAAATGTACTTAAGTTTTAATAATTTATAGTGAATTGTAATTAAGTATATAATTAAATAATGTAAAGGTTGTCATGGTATTGTTGTTGGTGATACGACATAAATGAATGATAAAAAAACGATAGAATGATCTACAGTTATTGTTTGACAGTATCTTAACATTTTCGAAACGGGGTAACAATGTTTTATGCAAGTTATAAGCGATATGGTTTTCCGAGTGAAGAACTCTTTCAAGTGAGAATCTGAATCTGGCTAGTCGTTCTTAAACGTTGCCATAGTGCGGGTGCTCACATTCGAGGCGTTGTGAAAACTGCTGCAAGAGATAAGAAATTTGTCAACATAGCGAAAGTGTCTGTGTTTGTTTTCGCGGCCAGTTGCCATAACTATTGATGGCGACAATAGCAAAACTTAGCTTTGCATATATTTCTTCCGTGTACCTACACTCGCACCATTTCCACCAGTCCTAATCCCCGGAAGACCTGGGACATATCCGCCTGATTCACTTATCTCTTGTAAGGAGATATGTCTTACGTCTTGCGGGTGTTAGATCTGGGCGGAAATTTTGTACCGATCACCTTTAACCCTGTTAATCTTTCCCACTACCAAGACTTCAAAATATATCTTATCATACTCTCGTGTCACGTGACCGTGCCGATGGCACCTATGACATCACATAAGGCTTCATAAATACTGCAACTTCATACTTTGTCAAGCCAATAAATATTCTCTTTTCTAATATATATCTTTTCTAATATTCTCTTTTATAATAAATTTCGCCACTGAATTCAAAACCTAGTGAAGTCTAATATTTTTCATTCCTCTGATATGTATACTAACTTTATTTTCCCTATATTCAGGCGATTTTGTTATAAAACTTGCTTGATTAAACTATTCACGAATATAGTTTTATATTTCTCTTCTTCAAGTCCATATATTATGATACGTGGCGTTCGTTTATAAAAGTTACCAATCTAATTTTTTATTTCCATTTAATATTTTGTGACCTTGTAATCATCTTAATCATCCGCCAAAGTTTGACCACATGTTTCTTCCTTGTTTCTGGTAGTGATTCTATATTTCTATGTATTTTCCTTTTTAAGCAATATTTCATCAAATTCTTCCTTCATGCTTCTTTCATCTCTTTGATGTACTTTTCAGGACTACAGTTCTTACTATTTTCTCTCCACTAGTTGTCTGTATTTTATACGGTGGTTATATGTTCCGTCTACAACTTGTTTTCCTTAATCCTTACCTTCCTCCCATCTTTGTTTATTCTCATCTGTATTTTCCTTTCTTTTTACATTATTTTGTTCACCATAATATGTATTTTTTGCAATGTATGTTTGTAGATATTTTATATGTCTTATATTATTTATCTGCTTTTGTATTCCCGTGTTCTATTCAACTATTGTCTGAGACTATCATGATCAATTTTGTTATTATAACTCGGATTTACTTTCCTCACCAATTTCCCTAATTTCTTCCAGTACTCTCACCATTTTAACCTGTGCATCATTCCCACATTACGCTTTAATTCATCGAATCTTTTAGATCATCTTCTATTCTATTCTAAATTACGTGATCACTTATTTGTTCAATCGAATGTTTGAATGTCTCACTCATAATCTTAGAAATTTTATCTTAAGTTAGTCCCATTATCTTTTCCAAATTTTCTTTCATCTATTCTATATTGTTACTCACATGCTACAGCCTTCGTGTGTGTACTCGTCATAATATTTCATGCTAACTACGGTGAAAAATATGTTGACGACCGCTGGTCTTGGGATCAACTATTTCCTCCGATTATAGTTTAATAAGATAATAAGCGCGAAGATACCTGTGCTCCGGAACCTAGCTGTCACCAATCCAAGTTCCGATTTGCATAACTGAAATTGGAAAAATGAAGAAAAAGCTTATAATAGCACAAAAATTTTGCACGGAAGTACAAAAGATACTTTCAGATAACTCTTTTTTAGGTAAGAGGTTACCTGTTCCGGTCGAAATGCTAATCGATTATGGCTAATTCAGTTCATCTCCTTGGATCTGTTCCAAGTCTAGTGGAAAGAACGTACAAAACAGTTTATATGATAAAATGTTCTTAAGTTGAAACTATAATGACTTAAATATATCATAGACGGCAAAAAATATTATACATTACTGCATTATTTTTGGTTCATTGGCTGAAAAAGGTTCGTCGTGCTTTTGAGACAGATAGACAAAAAAGAGAAGTATTTTTTAAACTTGAGAATGGTGTTATGTTTCAATACCTTCTCTTACCTTTTTGACTTTCTAAGTGAGTATCGGATTTTTTATAAATGCTTTACTTTTTAAAGAAAGCTTTGTAAATGGCAACTTACTGATGATATTAATGAGATTTTTTCGAATTTACGCACAGTTTATGATAGCGCGTGTGTATAATAATCGAACACGCAAGTTGAGACTTTTTGAAGAATAATTAATAACTAATTTCAAATGAAACTTTCTGGTGGGATGAAAAAAAGGGAGGCACTCCATATTTTTAATTATTACCACAATCGATCAATATATTAAAGGAACTGAGCAATACTTTTGAACGTTTTCACTAGTTTGTAATGTAGATACGGAATATTCTCTGCAACGTGTGGCAAACGTGTTCGATAAAATACTAATGCTGAAGACGCTGAAGACAACTGAGCGCAGTGATGATTCGCTCATCAAATATTTGTTGGAATTGAATTCTAACTCAAGCTTAACATTCATTCCTGTGTCTCAAGTTGAGGTTAGCAAATTAAGCTTCTTGGACATTTCCTGACACAAAATATTTAGCACCCTGAACAGTTACAGTTCCTTCTTAAAGAAATACGAAAATTTTTCAAATATTATTGCAAGTCAATAGATAACTTATTAATTTACATTTTACAGCGCCACGTAAATTATTACGATGAACATTAAAATTGCATTTCCAAGATGTTAGTGCATTTATTCTTTTTTTCTCTTTTGTTTGGTCACGGTCTTGACCACCTTGCGTATTAGAACAAGAATAAGTTCATGTGTTTCATGAGTTCACATTTGTTTAATGAGGCCCTACTATATACATCGTCATCCGCGTTACACACGCCTCTGCATTTATTTTCGGTTCTTGCTAGAGGTGAAGTCTGAAATCACCAACCACGTTCCATACTTACCAAGACGACGAAGGACTTAATCCTGCCAGAGTTTTTTTCTGGACCCGCACAGCACTGCGCCTATTCCTATAAACATATGCGTACCTTTGCATAAGTGTGAATGTACACATGCAGATTTGTATGGCAGTGCTAGCCAGCGCATGCGTGGTGACGTGCGAGCTTGCATGCATGCGCGTATTCGGACGTGCCGGCAGATTTTCGACTTAAAGGTGTATTTGTGATTGTAATTTTCCGTGTAAATGTATTCGCTGTTTACGTCGTGGGCGATTTAAGTGAACTGTTCAACTATACAACTTGATACACACATAATTTTCCAACGAGAGAACTCCAATTCTCCAAACCAGTCGTCTGAAGAGATAAAGTGATTTAAAAAAAAGTGATATTACAGTATAAAATTTATGGTGCCATTGTAGGGACGATTGATGATTGGAAAATGTACTTGCTTTGAAAAAAATCAGAGTTTCTGTTCAAAATAAATATTTTTCACGATATGTTTCAAGTTTTAATAATTTGATATAGGAAGGGTCAGTACACCTAGGGAAATTCCGTGCTCTGAATTCTGTATGTGAGAGATTACATCCCTCTCCGGGAAATCACCGAACTCTTTCTGTGTTTTGCGGTAGCTCGTAAAAAAATCGAAAAATTGAAACGCAACACATTTTGATAATAATAAAATCATTCTATTTCTTGCGATATTGTTAGAACTATTCAAGTTGAATACGATATACTTCACTTATATTTCCTCAGCTTTCTTCTCCTTATCGATTGTAGTTGAACTAATATTGTACGGACATTTCGCAGTTGTGTCAAAAGTGCTAATAATGGAAAAGAAACTATTTTTGGGAAATCTCTCTACAAACCCAGTTATTATAATTAGATATAAATATTGAAATAATTTAAGCAACATAAATTGCACTTACTGCAGGTAAAACGTCATATTCTCAGAGAAATATCTAACTGCATTCCTTTGACGCGAAACGGGTATTCCAAATTGGTTATTATTTAAAACTTTCTATAACGCACGTTTCAATACAATATACATACTATTAAGTTGAAGAGGCAAGCATTTATCTAGAAAGCTACTTTTCCATTTCGATCAAATTCATAGAATATATGGTTTAAGAGATGTTTAAGCCAGTGATAATGATATGTGGGACAATTTATTTTGTGGGAAAAATGCTCTCGTTGTGCATGTAAGCAACCCGCTAAATTGACTCTTTGCCTACGTATTCACTTTATGTACGTTGAGAAATTTGACCAATCGCGGAAATCTATTATTTTTTTTCTAATATTTAATGAAGCTCAATTGATTAGAAGTAAGAAATATGGTAATACATTTTAGGCTACGAAATTTAAAACAGCAAATGTTTAATGGACTATCTTGACAAACGTTTCTACGAGAACAGTAAGATAAAAAAAATTGACTATATACCAAAGGTAACCCTCATCTCTATGCCATATATAATTAAATATATTTCTGCGATACTCACAGTTAGAGAATTGGTGTAAATGTTGAAACAATAAGAAAATAATAACAAAAACAAATTAAATATATTTTTTGAAGAAAATTTTCTAAGTTCTTAGACTCATATACGTATGTATGAGTAAATTATTCTGAATCATAGTCACAATACACTCTGGTTAATTTTCTTTAGTGAAATGAGTTATCACTTTTATTGTATCATACATCATCAATTTTTCTTTTCATTCATGGAAATGAACGCTTTTGTAACCATTATACTCTGTGGACTAACAGAACCGACCTAATGTCAACGCAAACAAATTCTAATTATCTTGACTAGTACATTTTGTAACAAATCAGAAGTAATACAAAATTCAAAGGGAAAGCTAATAAAATGTAGTGTGAGTGAGAATATAGAATCTTAAACGTTTCTCAACTGAATTATCTTATATAAAGTTCAATTGGTAAATTCATGTGTAAATGGACAACTTCAAATGTGTCAATTAAGTCAGTGGTTTTGTCACGAGAAAAATGTCAAATGCAAGAAAATTCACAAGAAATAATGAAATTCTCAAATATATTTTAGTATTTAAAAATTACAACCAATGTTTCGAGAAAATATGACAAATAGTTTTGGAATAGTAATAACAAAAGTGTTTTTCTTTTTTATCTTGCTTTCTTGCTTCAATTAGGAATTCTTTACATTTTTTCATGAATTACTCGAATTAGCGCTAAATAGATGTAAAATAAATATTTTGATTTATGTATTCTACAAGGATAATTATGGACCATTCATTTCAATTTCCACGAAGTTTATTTGTATTTTGTGTCTTCGTGCAATAAAAATACTACGATGTTGTAGCAGGAAAATTCCTTTTGATACACTAAGATAATGAACAGGAACAAGAATTAGAAAAATTAGTTTAAAGGGTACATCTTCAGATGCAATATACGTCAGAAAAGAGCATAATGAATTTGTTTTTAATGAATGATCATACAAAGCGAAGTTCTTGAAACGTCAGTTTCGATTATTTTAAAGTTTTTGAGGTTTCAAGGCTTACGTATTATGTCTTTACTACGAATTCAGCAAAGTACAACCACATAATAGACTATTCACCTCAATATTTGTTCTGTCAACGTGAGGTGGAGGCCTCGTGGTAGTAAATAGCAGAAAGGAAAAACAGATTACATATTATACATCAGCAGTATTTACACACGAAAGCATCAGTTGATGTGTAGACAGAATTATCTTCATAAGTACATGAGTGTGGTCTGTAGTGTACTTCTAAATGGAGGTGAACTACCAACTTTCATATTTTCGGAATTTACTCGTATTTCGGAACTTGCATATTTTCGTTTCAATATAAACTGAAAAGTAAGAAATGTATGTAATATGTTACGATGTCGGAAATTAGCAGACCTTTCACTTTTCTGATGTTTTGAGCAGTATACATAGTACGCGTCAGAAAACCAATCAGTAGCGTGTTACAAACGCTAATAAATGTTTTGGAAATCGTCAAGATCTTCACAAACATTCCTCAAAAGATGTCCATAGCTTACGAATTGTATAACGAGTTATCTTACTCCCAATAGTCGTCGCTATTTAAGGAAAGGCCATTACGAATCAAGGCAAGCGCATTAATACTTCCAATGAAAATGTAATAATCATAGGCAAAATGTAGTAATTTTCGAAAGATAACGGCTATATTGATGATATTAACAGCAGAATTGATGCATATACTTATGTATCAATTATATTTGATTATGTCTTCTCAAAAGAATACGTTTCTAATAGGGAAGGAAAAATTAATATTCCTATTTTACAACACATTATATTCTATCGGATGGGATTGAAGCTAGTATTTCTGAACCATAAAGAAGAGCTAAGAGAATTTTGCTACACGAACCGTATCATATCTCAGAACCACGCGGTTACTTGGACTCTCAACTAAATCTCGCTAATATGAGCAACATGCGAAGATAGCTTTTTCAGAAGGCAGTGGATTAGGGGAAGTTAACTTAATAATATCTGTAATTTGGGGAATGGTATCAGTTAAAATAATGAGTCTTGGAGCGATCTGTCAACTATACGGAGAATTATTGATTTCAGAAATACTAAAAGTTACAAGAGAGTAAATAATGCACACCATCGACGGATTATCCCTAACTTCGTTGACGAGTAATTAGTCCAAACAGTTAACTTATTAGTAATAAAACTAAAATCATATAATAATAAAACCAAATAAAAATAAAACTCTTAATTGTTTAGATAGTTTATAAGTGATGGGGTTTAATCGATTTAGTATTTGAATTTAAGTTAATAAACAAAACGAAATAAGGAATTTTAAGTAGCTATTTTTACAATGCAGACCAAATTAGGATCAAATACGTCAGAAAGGAGGGTGTTTAAAGTAGTGATGACAAGATAGGAAAAGACCCATACCATGGGACGTGTAATGTAAGCAGACCCTTTTAAATAGTCCTTATTCCAAGATAAGTATAAAGGGGATACTTATGAATATGTCGAAGACAATTATATCACTACTGTAGACGCATATACTAAGTCAAAAATTTTCGAAAATAAACTGTACAATACAGAAAAATAACCATGTCTTGATTTTACGTTTTATTCTACGTCGCGAGGTGGAAATATGTATTTTTATAATAGTGAAAAGATAAAATGTATCTGAATTTTATGTATTGAAAATGTGTGTCAAGATGTTTCTCCAACACAATTTTATAACATAGTAAGATCTTTCTATCTTTTACATTAAATTTCTTTGTTGAACCAAAACTAACTTCGTAACGATTTTACGCTATTTCGTTTTTCTAGTTTTGTACGAACTACAACAGGTATCCATCAATTCAGAATAATAACTATCCAGAATCAAGCAACACGTACGTTAATGGTTCAAATATTAAATTTCGGTTTGGTTGATTTGTATGTGAATATTTTTCCTACAACATTACTGTCCCGACTGTAGTTCTGTTATGTAGAGAAACATGTCGCCTAAGGTGGTTCCTAAGAAAACAACATTTGAAATATAAACAGGGTTACCCTTACTGTTTTATGTCTTAAAATAAGACTTACATCCAAACTTTCAGATTAAACATATATGTTGGGAGTCGCTCCCAAGCTTTAAAGTTTTAAAATTTCACAATTTTGAAGTTTTGGCAGTGACTGTCAAAAATATATTTTTTTGAAATCTGAAGTTTTGATGGAAGTCCTATTTTTTGAAATACAAAACAATGGGAGGGTGATCCATCCTAATTTCAAATGTTTTTTTAAGAATTACTCTAGTCGACAAGTTTCACTACGTAAAAGAACTAGTTGGCACAAAAATGTGGGAAAAATAATCATATAAAAATCAACCACATCGAAGTGTAACATTTAACTGATTTTAATACATTTTGTTTCATTCTGGATATTTATTATTCTGAATTGATGAATAACTGTCGTAGTTAATGCAGAACTGCGAGAAAAAGAATAGCGTACAATCGATAAGAAGTTATTTTCTGTTTGTGGATCGTTGTGTCTATCTTGTGGAGGGAGAATGCGATGCAACAATTGTTCTCGCTCAAGGTCATCCTCGCATGAGGTAAACGGCGGATTGCAGTGGAAGGCAAGCGCGAAAGCTTCAAAAGCGCGTAAAACAGGTCGACTCCAGCCTTCATCCCCATCCCACCCCACGAACTTGAACAGAGACAGCTGGAGGAGCCGAAGCGTAGGAAGAGTTAGTCTCTCGGAAGAGGAACGTCGCCAGCATTGGAGGAGGAGGATACATCAGTGACGGCGATGGCAGCGACGGCGGCGCAGCGGCGGCGGAGGTGGCAGCGGCAGCGGCAGCGAGGGGGGGGGGCTGTGGTGGTAAATTGTGATGGCGGCGGCGGCGGCAGCAGCGGCGGCGGCGGAGGCGGAGGCGCGCAACCTGAGAGCTGTGCGAGGACTCACCCTGGCGGACAAACACCTGGTTGACGTCGAGGAGGATGTCGCAGCCTTCCACTATCATCCGCTCCACAGCGAGGTTCTTGCGTAGGTTTTCCGTCTCGCTCACCTACGCACGCAGAAACGAGAGGAAAAGAAACTTAGATTACAAAGTGTAGTGTCAGAAGTGTAAGTCACCTTTAATGAGCCCTGATGCATTTGCTATTGCTTGAAGTAAAAATTTGTTGGCGTAAAAAACATTTCATTTATTGTTATCGTATGCAAGATACACTGCCAATAAAGTCTCTATAGATAGTTACATAGCATATTTATTTTCTTAATGCTGTTTGTTTTGAAATTTTTTCCTGATTATTCTGGTAATCTGTCTTTTATAGCCCTTATGGCGGGTAAATAAAATAACAGAAACGTTGGCATAGTTAATGAAATCTTTTAATTTATGTCCTAGCCCTTATTATTATTATTATTATTATTATTATTATTATTATTATTACAATATGTCCCAATAAAGTATTTCGGTCCCTCCCAATAACCACCCTTATTGAACACCACCACCAATTCCGTGCCCTCCCTGAAGTGATGCGGGAGAAAATTGGATGTGTGAGTTGACGACAAGGAGGGTTTGTACAAATGGAAGTTGATCGATCAAATCAGTATACTCATCAAATCCAAAATCGAAAAAAATCGCCAAACCTTAGCTGTAAGTTACACTCTAAATCTTTTCCTAACATGTAGGGATGTCATATATACATATACTCTGTAAGAATGGCACGATAACAATTTCTTCGGTCCTAGACAGTTTGTACCCCAGGATGCGATCCAGATTATACGGGTCCAGGATTTTTCAGGGAACTAAGAACTCGAGTGAGGTATATACGCAAAACTTACGCAACCCGAAACACATCGGAGTAACGCATTCGGTATATACCGAAGATCGAACCCACCATGCTGAAGTTAGTATTCGGTAATTTAATTAATTAGTTCACTCTCCCATTTAAACAGCTCTTCATGTTAGAAATCATATCTTGTATCAGTAGAAATAATTGAGTGGAATTCTCACTGGACCTTTTCGTGGATTAAAAAATTGATTTCTTCCCGTATTTCTCACATAAAACTGGGTAATATGTCACGTAGGTGAAGAAAAGTAGATGTTTTAACTCTTATAAAAGAGGAGAATAAAAAATGAAATATAATTGGGATTTTGAAGTATTTTACTATTTTAGATTGTTTTTGTGGTAGCATGATACCTAGCATAGAAATTAGTTATATAGACATCATCTTCATTATAGTTTCAGACTTCCTTTACGCGTACACATAGACTTCCGAGGAGAATTTATTCATTTATTTTATTGTTAACAATTTTCAAAGCTTATTATAGTTTTCCATGCTCTAAAAAAATAATTTGAATATAGTGGTGTTGTGAACAGGAAATATGATTCTATGATATGATCACTCAATTCAATGTGTTGTGGGTGACATAAACGTTCGCTTATTTAAAAAAAATATGAAACGTTTATACGAAGGAAACAAACAAATTCACTGCACAAAGGTGTACTGAAGTGTCAAATAACTCACGCAATGCAATTTTCCACTCACGTTATTTCGACGAAAATGATCAAAGCTCTAGATAAACCACGTGTAGAATTTGGAAAAAGATCAAAGTGAAGTGCAAGTCTTTTATTGGCAATCTATTGAGCGCGTGAAAATGGCAAACACACAAGGGTGAGGTTTCGTTCTTGTCTTGTCTCTACGTAGTATACTAGAATATTTAAAATATCCTATTTCAGGATTTCGCAAATTTTAACCGCACTCGGACGGCTCAGAATAGGACAAAATATTGCAGGATCTTTCCTGGTTCTAAAGTTCAGCTGGAGTTCGGTAATATGACGACTCAAAACGTTAAACTTATGTTAAAAGAAAAGGATGGAGAAGTACAAGGGCAAAGTCTTACCTCGTCGTGCATCTGGCGAGAGAGATCTTCGAGCTGCTGTCGCGCATTCTGCAGGCTCTTCCGTTCCACGTGATCGTGTGGTGTGTGTGCCAGCAGCTCATGCAACGTTATAATATAACGTGGAATCTGTCACAAAAATATTATTATTATTATTCGGTTTTCGTGTGGAGAATCATTGAAAATATCTCCAGGTTGGATGGGGGAAACCCCAGCCCCAGCTGGTGAGGTGGTTGTACACAGAACCCAGAACGTCTCTATAAAGTGAGCAATGAGATGGGCGTCAAATAATATATGTAGCATAATAATCATTATAAAATTGTCTAAACACGGAAATGTTTGTAAATGGAAAAAGGAAAACTCATTTTACTCTGTTAAGATGGAACAAGTGTAGAGTATACCAAATATTTGTGCTTCCATGGCAAATATATGGTCTAGATAGAGAAAAGTATTTGTAACTACTTTAACAGTGTTTATAAGAGATAGGGGATCATGAATAAAGCCGTGCTATTAATTTAATAAGATTAAATGATACATAAATTTCGTAAATTGCGGTTAACCAAACCGCCAGGTAACATATTAAGTATGTTATATTTGAAAATGAAAATGGGAGACGGAATCGGGATTCGAACCTGGGTATTTCAGCTTAGAACGATGATGCGCAACCGACATTAAGAAAATACATTTGGAGACACAATATGTTATTTCTCGTAATGGAATCTACTCTCACATTTCCCTGAGCTTATTCATTCATTCAGTGAATATCCCTTTCAGATGGTTTTTGTGTTAGATTTTAGATAATAATAGAATGAAAGTATAGATTGAGACAACGCTTTGGCTTCTTAATCATATTAAAATTCCTCTTTGCTTAAGAAAGTTCTTGTGGTGTCACAATGTATGTCGAAGTTACCCACCTGGTGCATGGGATAAGTTAGGAACGTCTCCAAACTGCGCCCTTGACATGATGGCTTGTTCTCTAATCGCTCCAAGAGTTGTGCGAATGGTTGGGATTGCTTGCATTCAGTTAGCACCTGCAAGCTGTAATGGTGGTTTCGCACATACTCCTGGTATATGCTCAGCATTGGCAACAACATATCAAACAAATCACCTAGAAAAGAAAGAAAAAAATTCAGTATTACATTTATTGTTAATTTAAATATGGTATTGCTATACTCTACTGAGGAAACGGGAGACAAGAGAGATCATCCCTCATCTATGTCAAGGGATCACCATGACTTTGCCTTTGGCTAGCGTTTAAAATATAATATTTGTACTGTTCTCTTTTACACAGAACTCAATTCAAGACAGCCATCTGGTAATATAGCAATGCTTTGAAGATTTAGTTCTATTTATCTTTTATTACTAAAACGAATGGAAAAGAGTAAAAATATTGGTACCCTATCAGTGACTTTACATACCACGGATATCCCCCCCCCCNTATATATATATATATATATATATATATATATATATATATATAGTATGTTTTCCCGAAATCAACTTAACCTTTCTATTTTATCTATGGTTTTAAATATATTTATGGTCTGTAAAAATTACGTCTCCATCTAGTTAACAACCATGCTCTGATCTAATAACCTTTGATTCATCCAACTCTCCTAATGTCGAAGAATTAAGTCTCGTAATAGATCTACACTGAGCACTGCGGTACTTACCCAGAACAAGCGTTGGCCAGCTCTCCATGCGAGATGTCAATCCCTTGAGGAAGATTTGATGCAGAAACAATACTGTCTCGCTATTCAAGAAGATGGAATTAACATCCTCATGGGAGCAAGGAGGTTTCTTTGAGCTCGCTGCCATCTTGAATGGCCGCAGAAAACAAGACACGAGCACTTCCAACTGTTCCATGTATTCTTCTTCTGCTTCCACCATACGGAACACCAGACTGTAAAGTACATGACTCTCAAAAGTTAGTTACCACTCAACTGTACACGCAGAAGTAATTGGAGCGTGCAAAAGAAAAACGTTTTCAGTGCCAAAGTGTTCTTGAGAATACCCAAAAAAACTGATTAAACGCCGTAACTGGTTATGAAGAATTATGGAAAAATCATTGGAGTTTTCTTGTTTGGGGTTGCAACTAATGGTTCGTTTAGAAAATAAAAGGAATATCCAAATTTGAAGTGCTCTATTGAAACTATTGTAAGTAAAAAATTAAATACGGAGAATGTTTGAAGGGAATTTTATCACTTAGAACTCTTCCATTTACTTATAATGTGTCTGTGGATGTAACGTTTCTAAGCGTATTCTCGTGTCTCTTAAAGCAGGTCTATGAGTCATTGGTGTTTGTTCTTATTGAGGTAAGAAATTCACCACGAATGGTGAAATGATTCAGATGAAACAGTTCAGGTAAAAAAATTTGTAATTTTTAAATTTCCTCGCTATTTTATTCAACAAGCTCAAGAAAGAAAATAATGCATTGGGGAATAAATTTCCTACGCGTTAATGTTTTGAAAATGGACTTGTCGTCAAATGAATCCTCGAGCGGGTGCGTTCATATTTTTACACGAGCGTGCTCGTGCTTCAATGCAACAGTGCTGTTTTGAGATTTTCTGAAGAAAAACCGTCTAGAAAATATATTTTAAATTATTTTATGTAAATATAACATTTTAAAACTTTAGTCTAAACAATTACAACTGAATAAAAGTTAAATTAAAGTTTTCAAAAATAGAGCTCACTCTGCAATTTTGGTCCTTTGATTGTGATGTTGAAGTTTGAACACGAGTGAATGCTATTCAACTGTAGCTTGAAAGTAAATTTTCTGTAGCCGTTCTGATAAATGAGGTTGAATTTTAAGCACTTCACACATTTGCTCTGCTCCGTTATCTTTTCGCGGTGACAAATCGCGTTCCTGTCTATTTTTCTACTTTCCCAGTAACAATCTATACAATCACTATCAGTAGTTGTGTGTACAATTTGCCTCTTTACTTTACAACAAAACCTTATTGGCAGTGAAGCCAATTTATTCGGGAAGTTTTGACGGTTTCTACTGTTGCCCTCTACATATCCCTATATTCTACCAGCAAGATCAAGAAATGGAAAGAAAAGTGTGAGCAGCCACTTAACCCAATGACGCTCTCTCTCAAGGGTTAAATCACTTATCTTATCTGTAAGTTGTCGCTTATCACTCGTGGAGTACTTATCGTTCAGCTTGTTCTCTATGAGTGCTCAGTGGCCTAGTCTATGATCTTTTACAGTTCGTAACCTCGGCGAGGCAATGACTGTTTTCGACCGCCTTATGACTAAATTAATTCTTTATTTTAGTATTTCTATAATTCTTTATTTTAGTAACTTATTTTTTTAATAGTGAGTGAACCAGTATATTTTATGTATTAAACGTGTTTGTGTTAGATAACGAGCATCCCTCCTACGAAGGCAGACACCATATCTGTCATTTAACAAGTACTCCTTGCTACTCTTCCTAACGACATGGATTACGATGCTCTTAACCTTCAACAACAGTTTCTTCAGTAACAACAACAATTACAACGGAAACAACTTCATCGAAAGCAACAACAGCAACGACTACTTATGCAAGCAACAACATCTTCAATTACAATGTCAACAGTAATAACCACTGATCACTTAAATTGCTCTGCAGTTACCTCAATTAAATCAAGTATTTCAACAAAACCAACCAAAATCAATTCACTATAAGTGACAATAATTCTCATCTTTCGTCTTTGAAGTGTTAGTAGAGCTTCTTGTGTTCATTCAGAAGACCTCAAAGACTAAAACGACATCATAATGACAAACAATAAAACTTACAACTTACCAACAAAAATTTGGTATGACGTATTACCTATAGAAATCATTACAGACATTATAGTCAACCAAATGTCCCTAGTTTGTGTAGTTCTATCTGGTATTTTAAGACAAATTATTCCAAAGTCTAATTATGTTTGTTTACTTAATTACATTTTACGTTAGATTTGTATATGATAACAATCATAAACGACAATCTAATATATATATGGTTGATTCTGTTTGTAAGCAGCATGACATGCCATTTGCGTGTAGTGCCCATGATGTAGATGATAATGAAGGACAAATCTAAAACAGCGAACTAAAATCAAATATCTCTTCAGAATGTCAGGTGATCTTTATAAAAAAGTATTTAAAAATCAGTATAGGATTATGACTACTGATTAAAAAATTTCATCTCTTAAATGTATTTGTAAAGTACATTATTTTCGAATACACATTCTTTTCTCGTAAGAGACAATATATTTCATCCAAATATCAGATAGTCGAATTAGATAGAATAATATTAGGTTACTTAAATGCTCTGTAAGGTCTGTTTCAAGTGCTACAGTCATCTTATTGCATCCTTTAATATAAATATTACACATCTAAAAAAATTAATGTTGTTGGCAGAACTATCTTGAAGATACCGAATGTGTAAGTGATCATATCAGTATCTGGCTTTGGATTCAACTCTTAAAACTTCCCCACCTCGCAATGGCAACATGTACACAAGGGCATGTATTGTGGGATTGTGAGAGATATGCAGAAGAAGGAGGATGGTTCATAAAAGAATACAGTACAATAGATTTGTTCGATATTAGATATGAGAAAATTGTATAAAGTGAAAGGAAATATAATGTTTTTGAAATAGAATAGGAATGGTACGCGATGCGTAGCAAATGACTATGTAGTGCAAAGGGTCTCGTAGTGTAACCTTTGACAAGAGGTGGTCTGATGAATATAAATAAATACAGTGAAACAACATGATACAATGAACAAAACTGGAGGATGTTACAAAAATGCATGACGTAACGAGCTCTGTCGGAAGATATTGTCAAATAACGCGGTTTATTTCGAGACAAAACCAGTACATTCCTTAACACAATAGTGGGATTACATGGGATAGAAGGGTCTTTACTCTTTCCTCCACCCATTATTTAAATGGACTAATGAATTTTAACCAATAATAAATTCTACAAATTGCTTTTAAACTATAGCATTCTAAATTAGATTACGTCGCCCTCGACCAGATACAACTGTAGTTTATTTGTCAGGGATTGCCATTCCCGTATTGCACAATTTAGTCATCATCGACGCTGCACTAGCGCTCAGAAATATCACGGCGAGAACTGATTGAATGAAGGCCTACATGTACATTTAATCAATGTACTTTGTCTCTTTGAAAAATTGTACCCACTCGTGGGATGAATTACTACCTCTATGTGAACGAGAAAGCTAATGATGCTCATAGGGGTAGCGTACATCCAGTTTTGCCTGAGTTCACATATGTTCATCCAGCCTTAATTGCCAGGACAATCTTGACACACAATTCCCAGGTATGTTGACATAGTTATTACTTGGTACCGGGGCTCGAAATTCTTTATTTTCGCGCATTTTGTATTGATTTTCTTAATTTTAGAAAGCTAAATCTCCGTCAACCAACATACATTTCGAAACCAAGAAAACAAAATAAAATTAATCTTATCTGAGACGAGTACTTTGTTATAGTTTGTAGAGGCATTCATCTCATCCTCCACTTATATCTCGTCTTCTCTTCACGTAACAATCGTGGCTCATCGTACACGCTAGTCCCTAATAATCTCATTTGCCTCAAGTCCCACCGGACGGGATTGACTGCCATAAACCTTCAGCGGGAAAAGTTCCAAAAAGACAACTTTGATTTGTTCTTGACGAAAGTACACATTAAATTATCTTGTTGTTTTTCATGTTATTTAATTTACCCACTGAGTGGTTTACCCCACATCCCATTTCTGAACTTCGCTCCAGTTATTCACACCTAGGCACTTTTTGGGGATCCATCCCACAAGACTCCCAGCATGGGCTTCCCCGAGGCAACGATTACAATGTTATTCTTATTCGTAATCCATCAGGATATTTGGGGACTGACTTGGGTTGAATTTAATTTTTAAAATTATATATTATATCGTATATAAATAGAATTGTGATTATGCACTCGTCAAGTCAATCAATGTTATTGGTAGTTGGTAGTTGAAGTGTATTTAACACTCTAAGATTGTAAATATTTTGAAAAACCTTGAATGTATACCGTTTTCTTATTTTTACTACAACCGCCTGGTGATGACAAAGTGTTAATAAAAAACCACTGAGTCGTTAAGAAAATTGAAATAGAAATAGAAAGTAGACGAGAATATTGTCAATACTCTAAAATTTTAGCACGAAGTGAGGAGCTTGGAGTTTTATAGACTGATTTGGATACTACTGACCTGTTGCGCTTGCGCATGCTCTCCGCATGCGGGGACTTGATATACTGCTCGACGATTTGCTTCCAACGCCGCCGACAGAGCCATCCGCGGAAAAAGCTCTGCACCTTCTTGATCTTGCGCAGCTCGAGCGTGTCGTGTTCCGATTGGGCGAGCGGCGGCTGTAGGGCGCCCGAAGCGGGGACCGAGTCGCTGACCACCGTCGCGGAGCTGAAGGCGTAACTCGTCGCCACGGGCCGCCATTCCTTCTTCAACGCGCACAGCTACGGCAGAGGAAATGCGGGGAACTATTTTCACACACACAGAAAAAGCGACAGCTATTAAGTCTGGATTACACTGGTCGAGTAATGAGACGAGTATTTTGTAGACTAGAGTTTTTACAGAAGTAGAATTACTACAGAGGTGTACGCAGCTTCAAGTCCCCTCCTCAAGAAAGAAGTAAAATATTAAAATTAGTGAAAATAGTAGGTCTAGTAATAAATTTCAACAACTTTCTGATATAGTTACTACGTTATACAGTAACAATTTAAAATTGTAGGCCAATATATGGGTTTCTGAACGTGAGACCCCCCTCCCCCAACACGTAAGATCATTCACCGGTTATAGTCCTCTCCAAGGTTTCTTTCTGTTACTCCTGTGTAGACTCTCAGTACAGTCGAGTGGATAGTAGTCGGTAGAGTAGAGTTACTACCGACTTGTTGCATAACAGCTCTACTCTACTATGTCAAAGTTCTCACTTGCTTATGAACTCTACCAGAGTAAACATGTTCACTGTCTAGTCGTTGGAAGAGTAGAAAATAAAGTATAATATTCTTTGCTGTATACGTCGTAACTGTCCTATTTAATTTGATATTGATGTAAGATGAAACACCAAGATTTATGGCGTCGTTCTCCGAATATGACTGGCTGTGGAATGAAAATGACAGAAATATATGAAATACATGTAAAAGTACAATCTTCCAATTTGTGAAACTGCTACAGTACAATTTTCTACAAAGCAAAAGAAACTTCTAATATATTTGTGATTTAAAAATAAATCTATTTTTGAAAATAATTATTTTCTTCGTAAAATGTAATGTATCATTAATTATTGCAATTTTTTCACTTAAATGATCGGTGATGTACGTTCTTCGAGTTGAAATCAATATAAAAACATTGAATTGTATTTATTAGTGCCAATATTTTAGTGATTTAATTCTATTTAATCTAGTACAACAAATAAATTAAAATAATAATGTAATGGTGCAGCTACAAACAAGAATGCAAACACAAAACAGAGTAAATTAGAGAAGAGAGATAGATGTAAAAAATAATACAGCGATTCATATAACAGTGGGTAGCTTCCGGCCACCCTAACAAAGAAGAAATTGATGGAGAAAGCATGGAGTGTTTTTTATCGCTTGATTGATTTGTCGTGGTACCCTTGAACTATTCGTTACATAGATTTGCCACCATGTCTATTGAAAATTATTGCGATGCACCAACCACACGACCTCGTTATTCCTTCTACATTGCATTATGTTCCCAACAATTTCGAAGAAATTTTCTCTATATAAAAGTGTACCTCGGAAGTTGATTGTGTGTATATATTTTATACAAATCAAATAAATAAATAAACTTTATTGTAAAAAGACAGTTACAAACTGTGCATGACCATGTGGAGGACAATAAACTAATTTACTCTCCGGAAGCACGTAAGGGACCATCCCTTCAATTCCAATTCAGGGTCCGAAGGCAGAGGCCGATTTATCATTACAGTTTTAATAATCTACAGTTTTAATCTGAGCATAATGACAACTTGCACTCTTGAACTTCAAAATTCTGAGAAGAGCACTGTCTACTTGAGATTTAGAAAACCCCCCCTCCCCCATTATCATTACTTATCGTATTTTTGCTTACTTAAATTCCGAGTTGTAATTTTAATCATTCAATATAAGAAACTGATTTATTCTAAGCGTAATGAAAATTTGTACACGTGACCTTGAAAACACTGAGAAGAGTACTGTCTACTTGAGATTTCGATGCACCATCCCCCATGTTCATTACTTTTTAATTTTCACATTTTTCGGTATATCTCACGATCTACTTAAGATATCAACTTAATTTTTGTTGCTCAACATTGCTAATTTAAATATATAGATATTCAATTTTGGATTTTTCGATATTTTACTCCATTGTGGATGTGGGGGGAAGAACCGTTGTCATGTTTTCGTGGTTTTCGTTGCGAAGTGTTTTATAAGTATTCATTTTCGCCTTTCTCTCACTTGCGAGAATTATTCATAGTTGCATAGAGGCTCGATCGGTTTGAAAATCTCGTATACTCTTTGAGATGAGTGTGGGAACAAAAAAATTCAGAAGTCGTAACAATGTGTTTATTAAGATTTCAGTGTAAATTGTATTTTTTTCCTACTGGATATTACAATATTTCGTAACTACGTAGATATAAGGATACAATGTTGAAAATTAGTGTACTTTTGTAGGTTTTCTTCGTCATATTTAATTTTTTGAAATTAACAAAAGAAAAAATTTAATATTACGAATACGGGAACTAACATATCAATTTAGAATATGATATAAGAATATCTGATTGCAGTNAATATGATATAAGAAACCGCGAGTAATATCTGGCAAAATGAGCTGAAAAATTCCAGACCTGTTGAGAGTTTTTAATACAAGAATGTCCAGTAATTACGAGTATTTCTTTTTCAGATCCTGAGCAACACCGGGTAGTTCTGCTAGTTTTTAATAAAATTCGTAGCCCACTTTCTTCATGACTTCCTCCTCACATTGCTCCGTGACATATTGGCGCTTTCGGTGATTATCAGTTTTAGTTCTTGTCTCATAATTGTTATTGCGTATATTATTAACTTGTATTTCTTTCTTTGACACTAACCTTGACATTATTATTAGCTTGACCCTAACGATGAAAAGTAATTAAAACTTGGGTCTCGCCCAATGACTTTTTTAAAACAATGTCTAAAGATGCGGATAACTGCTTTTATGATTCTGGTATTGAAACTAATGGTCACATAGTAAATAGATGTTGTAGGTAACACAACAAATGCAATTGGATTCTGATAGAAAGGAATGAAAAGTTATATTCATAAAAATACTTTTAAACACTTTTCAACAATGAAGAATTTATCCAATAGTAATTTTACAATTTTTATATTTCTATGGGTAATTAATTAAATTCGTTCTTTACTCCAAGGGTTATCGAATGGATCTCGGGCGCTCATGTCGGTTTCTTAGTTTTTTTAAATAAAAATTATTTTCACGCATGAAGAGCGCATTTGATTTCTGAAATATTATTTTTACATTGTCTTGACAACTATCTCTGTTTCAAAGTATTGTGATATTCTAAATATCTTACTGCATGTTATACATGATTTATTCTTCTGAATAATCTGTGATATAACTTTCAAGGTTATTCTATAAAAGTACTTAGCACTACGGCAGAGGTTCCCCTTTCAGCTTGGCCTTCATTGTCATGAAATTTATTAAGAGTAAATAATGTAATAGATGGATAGCTTATGAAATTAAAAAAAAAATATGTGAACGTAAAATTTTCTGGAAATTATTTCACAACTCATGTTCTAGGAAACAAAAGAATAACAATAAATTGAAAATAAATATATGAGAAAAAATTGAGGGGATGACTATTTTCTAGGCGCGATTTGTGCTAAGTTGACCTGAGGTCTGGTTATGGAGGAGGACTTGGAAGTACAAACATTGCAAACCACTGTTCCACTCCATCATTTTACCTTTCCTACACTTTTATAGTTAAGTTGTTATTTGTAGTAAATATCACATATTTATATTCAAATTCTTCACATTGAACTGAGTGATACATAAACAATGCAGCATCATGTCATTAATGAATCCAAACTACATCCTCATATAATCCAGGAAACCATTTTTCACAATACTTGGTCCTGTGGTAACTATTGTGCTGTTTACGTCTTTCATGATCATATTATTGAATTATCAACTTTTACACTATACTAGGATACTATATTAATTATGTATTACCTGGTGAAGTCATAAAATCTAATGATGAAACGTGTGAGAGTTATATTCTTAGTCCATGAAAAGATATAAGTATTGATAATTTAATTACGTAACTTTGAAAGACGTAAATAGCGTAACTAACCACTATAATTTTTCTTCGCCCGTCTCGTAATACAGGTAAAATGACTAATTAGGAGAAAGGCGCTCACCACGTCTCTCGCAACAGGTGGTCAATAGCCTTCCGCTGGCCTTGACCTGACAAAGCGTGTCGCAGCGCGACGTTAGTTGATTGTTCTCTTTATAGGAATATTTTACTCATATTTGCATCATAACACGCTATTACAACTTAAAACTTAAGAAATAACAAATATGATCTATCCATGTTAAAGCTGAAAGCGAACTTGTTTAATTAAATAAATATTTATGAACTTTTAAATATTTATAAAGTGACAAAATCAGCATCCGAAAATTCCTTTTTTTGGAAGTGTATACAATTTCTTTCCTCAAATATGGTAATGTTAGCTAAATATGTACAAAAATATTAGTTCGCTACCGAAAAGAAATTTCCAACATGTGATAACAATATGTACACATATAGGAGCAGTTGTTGATAACAGCAGTGCTATGTTTATGATAAAATTATTAATGCCAGTTGTTCAAACTTTTTCTAGAACCTTCAATATAATTAAGTTTCGTAGTGTGTTACGGCCATGGGTAATATGATAATTGTGTTCTCTGTGACTGATTCTCAGCAGAATTGTTAAACTTCTCTGGTTTGTTTTCTTATCTCAAATATACTTCACTTTGTTGATTATTTCTATTTTTTGAGTTTATTCTCTCATATTTACTCTTTTGCTTGGGTGATCATTGACTTGTAGTGTTGGACGCTGGTCCAGGATGACCTACATATCGACACGTATTCAGTCAATATTAACAGTCAGAAAATTGTAATCAGCTCTGCATGACGATTTCGCCAGGATACTCGCAGCGGTTCATGTAAACATTTGACTATATTGGGAGTTAATCAAACATTCATTACGTGTTTGAAACAGCAATAATTGACCAACATTTTACAAAAGTTATTTGCTCATCACATTACGTTATTTACTGGAACCCATTGAATTAATCTGTTCTGTTACATTCGTAGATAGAAAGAACAATATCTAAATCGTGGACTCCAAGAAAGAAAAAAATACCCCGAGAAGGGTTTTGAACCGTGGAAATAAAAAAGACGCTTGACGATTATAGATGTGATAGTGAAAATAATGCTTATTTTCCTTTGATGATCGCTAAGTATCAGTAAAATATTTCCATTAGAATTACTTACAATCTTGTGTTTACTTGTTTCACGAGCGATAGCTTCTTCAATGGATTATTCGACATCCTCAGGTAAACAATGACCTGACAATTGGTCTCCATAGCCTAAACCAGTTTTTAACCTGGGGATGACGGATATTGTGTTGAAAGCAATCTCGCTCTGTTTCAAAAAGAGAATATGGGAAACTTTTTTAAATCATTTTTTTACACGACTGGTTGATTAAATCTCAAAGGAATTGTACCTCAGTAATTTTTTATTACAATAATAATCGACATTATACCAAACATGAATATAAATTTCTCCAATTGGCGAAAAAAAAGTAGTCGTGAAAAAGCAAGGAATTTAGGACAGAACTTCCTGTGCTCAAAGAGAGAAGGTATATTATACGTTTACCATCTTAAATATCTGAAGCAGAATATCCGAGAGATAATTTACGTACGTATACTCTCGTAGCACGTGACATGACTTCCGTTTTACGAAAGAGATCACGCATGTCGAAGATAAGCTAATTAGCTCGTCTCTCGTACATCTTCCTTCGTGTCACTTGAGGTAATGTTCTCCGCCAAGGTTCACTTTGCTGGCACTAGCTGTCTTGCAATGCATACGGCAACAGGTGATCGCCTGCCGTCGGTGCTCTCTGCCGGGGCTCTGCGTAGAAATCGATATCAGCGCGGAGAAGATGACGCAAGCGCCAACCGACAACCCCCCGGGAATGTGACCCAGAGTCTAAAATGGGAATGAACGGAAGCTACATGTATCAGAATTTTTGTTGCAAAGAGGGGACCACTTTCGATTTCCGTGGGAATGACATAGAGGTCGTGTCACGAGTTCGTTTTTGCTAGCTTCGAAAATTTTTATTTTGTTTAAAAAAAACGATAATGTATTACAAATGTAGTACTCTGACAATAAATAATAGATAAAAGAATTAACAATTTGTACACTCCTGGCTAATTCTTAAATATCGTCACTCTGTAGAATGAGGAATTTTTAAAATTGATTAAAATAATCATTCATTATACACGCTCGAGAAAAGACTAAAGAAATAGAGTATTTCTATTTCATTTCGCCATGAGTATTCACAAAAGTATACTTGTTGAGGTTTACTAAACACTGAGTTACATTTCCTCGAACTTTCACTTTCACCTTCAGCGTTGCCAACGCGCGGTATTTTTTCCTCTCAACCTTTTAACATTTCTCTCACAAGAGTAATGTTCGAAATAAAAGAATTTTTGAATGCATATACACGCAAGAAACTTTTCATTTGATGTAATGAATAAGAAAAGAGGATAATACAGGCGCGGAGAGACCTCATTTAGGTTTTTAAAACTTTCTACTTTCATATATTTAGTCAACATCGCTCTGAAAATTTACCTTCTTAATTAGTTTACAGTGCTTCTGGAACCTGGATTTTAGCACAGAATTTTCTTGATGTTTACAGACGTATCCCATAAAACAAATATTTACTATTATAATTGCAAGTATGAAATATAACTATTAAAATTACGTTATTTTTCTTGTCCTTCTTTTCTAACGTGGGTGAAAGCTCACTTAAACGGATTATCCGTCGTCATCAGATTAACCATTGCCTGATAATTGCTCTCCGTACCCTAAGACGTATTTAGTCTGAGCACGACAAATATTATGATGAAAAAATATCTCTCCGTAACAACGAATGATATGTGTGAAACTTTATGTTAAATAATTTTAATTACACTGCAGGTGTCATTAAATTAAAAAAATGTATCTCATAAATTTTTGATTCTGATGATACTCGACTCTATACAAAACATGAATATATTTTTTCCAGTTGAGACCTACGAGGGGTCTAACTCTTATCTGATAAAATAGAACATTTTCTCAAAAACCGTTGCAATAACAGCAAAATGTTTAAGATTCGCGACGTGCAAGAGGACCCCTGGAGCTTCAAAAATTTGTCACATGTATTTACCGGGGCGTCCTGACTCACCAATAAGAGTTTTTTCTTCGAAACTTGAAATAAAATTTCCTTTGAACGTTGAACATATTTTGATATTATCGCCTATCACAGGAACTTTAAAGCACAGGAACTTTAAAAATTAATCCACGTGGGCTTCAAGGATGGTACCTGTGAACTTGTGAATGATTTCTCGAAATTTGGAATAAAGTTTTCTTTCTTCAATACTGTATTTTATCAATTTAGTCAGCCGTGCAGTGGTGAGAATATAGCTGAAAATCTTAGAGCTTTAAAATTGGGTACAAGCGATTTGGAAGGTAGGTCCAAGATGACTAGGGAGCGATCTTTTCGAAATTAGAATTAATCTTTTCTTTGTTTACTTTTTAGCGGTTTTTGATATCCCACGCGGAGCTATGAGCTTCTAAACATGGCACACGTTTTCTAAGCTGAGCCCTACTACTGTACCCAGTGATGTTCCCGAATTGTGCTCTTAGAGGGCAAATCAATATATAGGTCGGAAATGACAATTTCCCATATACCGCTTTCAAGTTACGAGGGCATTTTTTGCCTGCAGGTGGCAGCATATGTATGCTTGTCGTATGGGCTGCGTGACATCACTTAGGCACGCAGTCAGTCTGAGGCAGCCATTGCACGATGGTGGTTATGATACCGAGTGTACACGAGAAGAACAGCATGCGTTTTTTTGTGCTCCAAAGGACTGCCCTCAGAAGAAGTGCATCGCAAAATACATTCTGTGTATGATGACAACTGTTTCTCACGGAAAGCTGTGTTCAATTGGATCTAGGAGTTCAACAACAAAAGACAAAGCATCAGGAATGGGGAGCGTCCTGGTCGTCCTCCGGAGGTGTCAACTGCAGTCACCATGCAGCGTGTGGAACAAAGCATTCTTAATGACTAACGTGTGACGACTGATGACGTAGCACGCGCTGTAGTCTGTTCCTATGGAACAGCATGGAAGATAGTGCACGAGAAGTTGCACTTTCGTAAATTTTGTGCACAAAAGGTGATTTGCCAATTGTCTGAGGAACTCAAAAGGAACAGAATGGATCTGTCCTTACCGCACCTAATTTGGGGCACTGAGGATGGAAAAGACTTCATGGCGCGAATAGTTACGGGAGACGTGTCTTGGGTTCACTTTCAACCCGAATCCAAACTATCTTTGATAGAATGGAAACATTCCACCTCCCCAACAAAAAATGTTCTAGACGATTCCACCTGCTCGTAAGGCTATGCTCACCTTTTTTTGGGAAATGCAAGGAGTCATATTACAGAAATTTCAGCGTCACGTTGAGACTGAATGCCATGTCGTACTGCATGACTCTGCGGGAAATCCGACTGGCCATTCCTGACAAAGGAAGTGATTTTTCTGGATGACAATGCCCTCCCTCACACAGCAAGACCAATACAGGAGCTGTTACAAACATTTCGTTGGGAACGCTTGGAACATCAATCGTACAGTGTCAACTTAGTCCACAGTGATTTCCATCTGTTTGGGTCACTAAAAATCATTTGGATGACTGTTATTTTGAACTGACAATACCGTAATCCAAGAGGTTACTTGTTTGCTAAGACGGCAACCGAAAGACTTCTTCGCCAGCGGCTTTCAAGGACTTGTAACTTCCCCGAGGTGATAAAAGACCGCCTTGGCAATAATCTCACTACCTTAGCAATAATGGAAGGATGTCTCTGTATTTTTGGTATGTTACTAAACTTTGTTGCGAAATACACCACTCTGTTTACGAGCTCTTCTGATGCCAGTTGGAAAAGAGAAGCAACCAAAAAGTTTCGATATTTGGTGGATGGGTGGATTCAATGAATATACAGTGAGAATGTTATCCATTAATGTTGGTGTGCCTCCAGAAACACTTAGTTTCACTAATTTAATTAAGAAAATGTTTTTCGACTGAGAATAAATTCAAGCATCAATAGGTATGAAATTTACTTCCAAGTGAATTACCGGGTGTTATCCGAGTGTTTTCTTTTCCCAATCTTGTTTTATATAAGATAAAGAAAATCTATCTACACTACAGATAAATTTAGTCTATAAAATGTGGCTTTCCCTTTATAAATCATTTTCGTTTATTTTTACATTTCATTTTTTTACTCCCTTCCCCTTACCTACCCTCATAGTTGATGATAGTCGGGGGTGATCGAAACGGTATTGATAGAGTGACTGCTCTTCCGCGTCTAAAAAATGGTGTACCAATATCGGTCGTTTTGTATAATTTTACTTGGAATCCGTTCCCAAACCTATCCCAAAGATGCTAAGAATATATTATTTCCACTGTGGAGTGATTGAAGGCTTTGGAGGCATCGGCGACGTCCTTATTCATCTCAACGGCTTAGAAATCTATGGTTTCAAATCTAATATCGACATTTCCTTTATTTTCAAACGTCATTCTCTTCCGATACCCTTCTTATGTGTATCACGAATATCTCACCCACTTGTTGTCGGATAGACGGATGAAGTTCGGTTGACATTGCTCCAGGCACTCCAGAGTTACTGTAGGATACATATATAAAACATACCAACACCCATTTCACCCCTCTAGGGGTGGATTTTCGTAAAATAATTACTAAGCAGATGTCTAAAGGGTTCTTCCTTCCTAATTTCAAGTGTGTGTGTGTGTGTATATATATATATATATATATA
>NNCF01125824.1:220921-239174 GCA_002313205.1 Laupala kohalensis
AAGATTTCATTGTTCGGAAGCTTTGATTGCTCTGCTAATAATAACTTGAAATTAAGAAATAATTCACACTATTTACAATGTGAATTCCAGATAAATGTTTCAATATGAAAAAAATTGGCATAAAACGAATTTTATGATATACAATACGTATTTTCTTCCTCGAGTTCGTTTCTCGTAAAAGAAGCCGCCTAAAACAGATGAAATTTCTTCGTCACTCGACTGTCAAGGTCTAGCGACAGCCACGCTTTCCGATGCAAGAATTCTGAATTTATATTGCTGGCCTTTCGTGTGCCCGGTCGCTGGAGCTATCTGGTGGGGTAATTTTAAACCACCCTTTCGCGAGGGAATTGAAGCTTGGACACGTTCGCTGTTTACACAACGGCCTTCAGCAGGCTACTGAAGATATTTTACTATATCTTCAAGGCGGGAACGTCAATTCTGCCGAACTGCGCAAGCGCGCGTCGCATCCGCACGCAAGAGACGCTTGCTCAGTCCAGGCTCTTTTGACATACGACCTGCAGGTTCATTTCGAAACACCAAGTGTCGGTTAAATAAGAAAGTTCTTTTGTTGTGTTTCTATGACAGCAAAAAAGTAAACAAATTACATACATACATACATACAAACAGTCTCCTTTATATATAAGACTAGCTGAATACCCGGCTTTGCACGGGTTAGGGAGAAACAATAATATAAATATACTACATAAATAAAAACAACAAATTATAAAGCACAATAATACACTACTTCATACAAATTTAAGAATCTTATTTATTTAACACCTGTTTATAAACTACATTTTTTGTTTCATATCCAGGAGAAAGAATGGAAATACCAGCACTCCTTTTTTCCGTCGACTTGATTATTTTCTCAGAAACACAAGCAGGTTTCTAAAGAAGTTTAGATGAAGTAGAAATTTTCTGCGAAGAAATATAACTAAAAGTTAACGATAATAAAACAAAATCCATGATATTTAAAAATGGGTGGGAAGTATGGGGCGCGGGGGATAACGATATTTAAAACTCGCTTCAAACGAAATATCTTAAAATGGTAACGGGCAATGCTTAATGCACAGAAAAACAGTGTCATATTATGGAAAGTTTGGTTGCTTCCCATTGAACTAACTCTCCAATTAAGAGCAATTAAATATTGGCTTTCGATAAGGGCAGGCACCAGGAACACACTTGTAACTCAGTCTTACCATTGTATTACAAAAGGAAAGTGAGACAGATTAAAAATATAATTCATAAAGCAGGAATCACTTGTGTGAGTTGGAATAGTCCGTCGTTGAACGATCTAAAAGATTTTATAGAAAACTCCAAGACTTATTCCGTCGTGAAATAGAAACTAACTTCCTGGAAAAGAGATCACTTATCATGCAAACCTTAGTGGCTGGGCAATGGGGCAGAAAACTTTACGCTGATTGTCTCAAATCAAAAGAACGATCGGGTTATGGATGGTTTCGCTTAGGAGGGTAGAAATTAAGAAAACTGAGGAGGGATCGAGACTCTATTTGCCCACTTTGCAGTGAAAAAAAATGAAGATTGGATTCACATTTTACTAAGATGCCCAAAAACAGATCAAAAACGAACTTTTATCCAAGTTGGTGCATTCCAAAATTATCACATTAACGTAGATTTTTGTCCGTTGCGATAATGAGTATCTGTGGTTGCAGTCCCTGGGTCAGTTCCTAAGCTGTGTGAGGGAGATGAGAGAAAGAGTAATATGCGCTGAAACTACTGATTCAAATGATCCGTGATTCTGCCGCTTCGTCTTTTTTCTTTTGTTTCATGCGGAGACATGTTGAGAAGACATTCCAACGCAATACGTCAATTATATGTTTTTCAGTATTGTAAATAATTGAATTTTATTTTGATGGCAAAACTTGAATATATTATTTTATAATTTCTTTCTCTTCTTTAAGTATCTTTTGTAAATATGTTTATATTAATTGTATATATTCGTGTTCTGACCGTTGGTTTTCCGTGGTTCCCAATGGTGCTCAATGAATCGATAGTTGCAGTATACTTAAAATATATTCTACAACTAAATTAAATAATATTAAAGAAGCACTAAAGGATGCTAAAAATACTATTTCGATACAAATCACAAGTAAATAACATTACAATTATTTTAAGTTCAAAAGCAAAGATTGGCAAAATTAAAACTGCAACTATCCATTCAATGAGAGTGAAAATCAGGGCATTGTATGCACAGACCACGGTTCTACTTAAGGGGCATTTGAAAGGCGTGCAGGCAAAAAACCTCGCCACACATTTGTACATAAATAATAATTTTTTTATATAAAGCGCCCTATTGATTTTCTTTCTGCAAACGAATTTATTACTGAATTAGCTGAATATCTTCCTAACAATAGTCAGAATATTATTTCTTTGCATGACAGGCATCAATATAAGCTTATTATACAACAGCTTACTTTCTCAAAATAATAATTGCTAAATAATTATAGTTAAGTCTCATTAATTAACACTCCTACTAGAATTACGCCTGACAATGAAACTCTAATTCATCACAGTTTTGTGAGAAATAGAAACTGAGATTGTTTTGAGGTTTCTGTTTTTGACATAGGTCTCATAGATTACTGTGTATTGGGATTAAAAATGCCCTTCGTAATTTCCCTTCGAAAAGTACGTGAAACAATACAAGGATAATGTCAAATAATACAAAAATGAGTAGAGTGATTGTGAATTATGATACGCTGAGAAGTACTGATAGGAGTCAATGCCATGTGTGTAATGATGTCAATTTATGCTATAACGGTTTTCAAGAAATATTAACAAATTATCAAATTCTCAAAATTAAATAAAGCAAAGTCGTTTACACCTTGAATAAATTATAATATTTTGAATAGATTAAAACGAAGAAAAAATATAGTATTCTTAAGAAGTGTCCATATAACGTTGTTTTCCAAAATTATTAAAAAAAAAATAGTGTTAAACTTGGAAGCGATATGGTTTATGTAAAAAAAGAATATTGTAGTCGACAATTAAATAACCGCAATGTCAATTCTGCTCAGTGTTGGAACATCATTAATAACTTTTGAAGACGCTTTAATTTCATGGTAATTTATTCTGTGAGATTGGTGCATCATGAATAAAATGCAAGTAAAAGTTTCTAAAACTAAATTTATTGACTATTGAACACACATTAACATTGAACAATAAAATGAATCCTATAGCAAGGAAGTTCTACTATTTAAGAAATTTTTGTAATGAGACAACTATGCAGACTCTTTACTTCGCACTTGCAGATTCAAGATTACATTAGGCAGTACAATGCTGATGGGACTTTTAAAACTTACATAAACAAAGAACTACTCAAAATCATATAATTAAAACAATTGCTCATTAACAGAAAAGAGAGTTTATTTCCGATGTATAGTCTATTAAAAATCTGATCAATTCAGCATGTTTTCGTCATACGAATTCTTTATATTAAAAGTAACAGTACAGGTACTACAAATCTTTACCATAGCACCAGCAGCGGTTCCAATATATTCAAGCAATCTTTTTAATACATTGGACCAAAATACTTCAACCAGTTCTCACAAGGAATTAAAAGTTGCTGCACATATAATAGTTTTTTATCAAAATTGAAAGAATGGCTATTCACACTATCAGATTGAACATTTTTAAATTTTTTCTTAGTTTGACGAATTTGAAAATGTTGTGAGTGTGAAAAGTGAACTTTGAATAGCGAATAGTGAGTGTGAATAGTGAATATTTATGTTATTTTACATGGTTAAAATGGAAGAAAATATTTTATATTTTTGTTGTTCTTTTGTGTCCACAAATTGTGATGTAGTCTTAAAAGTTATATCTTGACAATATGGTATTGTTATTATTAAATGAACTTGAATAATGTATAACGCAACAGAGAGAACTGTAATAGCAAGGACAGGACAAGATTACTTTGTTTTTCGTTTATGTTAATATAAATTTCTCACTGACCACTAAAGGTAATTGTGGTCAATTATTCCAAGGATTATTATTTATTATGTATTTTGTAATTATTTGGGTGGAATAAATCATTGACATTATCATATATACAAACGAGCTGGATTTGAATATTAAAGTGTCATGCCCATGTAGAAATTCCGAGTCGTAACGACGTCGTTACAACTTCGTCAAAGTCATGGCGACGTCGAAAAACAACGTCGTAAAGACTTTGCAACGCGTACGCGTGTAACATCAATTCAACTTCGGAGAACGGCGTGTGCAAATTTTTGATTTGACTCAGTGAACTGTTTTTCTCTTCAAAATCCGTTAATAGTACATTCGTATATAGAATACGAGAGGGTTTGAATGCATTAATCGCCAACTTATGTCTCGGAATTTGACTTTATTGGTTCAATTAACTGCGAGAAAATGATTTCCGTCGTTCAAACCTTTCTTTTCTCCACGCATTTCCCCCATTTCTTAGTATTTAATTAAATACATATTTGTAATCCCATTCTTTTAAGTAGCTTAGGTTAAGCTTGTTAACGGATGATTTCTCAAGGGGAAAAAATTGATTTAAATGAGTAAAGCCGAGTTCGGTACATGACCGTTCGACGAAATGATCTAGTAAAATATCTAACTAATTGTTTTAACCTGAGAGTCTTCATTATGCTTAATATTTATTCTAAATAAAGACATAAAGAGGAGACAGAGAATAAGCACTTATGTTTTCAATACTCTAGAATTACGTGATAAATTTCGTATATCGATTTGAGTGGAGCTCTGAACGTTCAAACACAACAGTCAATTGTCTCAGTATAATCGTATGAGGGTAGCTGCCATAAAATGAGACAAATGTTCAACACTGTTAAAAAACAAAAAAAATGATATAGAATACATTTTCTTTATTTTTATAAAACTTTGTAAATTACTCTGTATATTTATCCGATTATCGGTGATGCTGATTGTTGTTTCTTTTCTCGGGAAAGTTTTAACATGATGGGTCATAGAAAATATTCATTTCGGTCACGCAATAATAATAATAATAATAATTTATTATTACAATATTCCAAATACAATATTATTCGGAAAGTACAACTGCTGGAAGTATGGACTAATAGAAAGCATTGTCGCGTGCTACATGTACTTTCCAAAGAGAACAGCAGATACAAAATTTATTTTGCTAGATCAATCCTCACAGACAAGACAATCCATCACAACAAACCAGGTGTTATTCCAATAGATAAACTCAAGAAAATCACACACATCATTGATATTTCAGTAACCAACATCCACAACCTTCTAACTTACAATGATAAAATTAAAAAATAATAAGATTTGTGAACACAGGTTCTTCGCTTATGGAATATGGAGTTTGTATACATAGTTCATATAGTCCTGTCCACTGGAGTCATCCCTCACAATCTACATCCGAGCACTAATCAGCTTTAACTCCCAAAAAACATTTTTCTAACTTTACAAAAAGCAGCCATCTTTAACACCCGTAGAATAGTAAGACATTTTTTAAGTTGTGACATTGCTTGAGGTGAGGATGCTACCACACCTTACCTGAATCCAACTAAAAGTTGTGAAAATAGTTAAATAAAACAATAATAATAATAGTAATAATTCACATTTGAAATAGAAATGAACATCCAATTACCACACATATCAAGGAAATTGAACAATATATCAATTTTACTATTTTCTAAAATGTCGTTATTTAACATTTTGATTTTCACTTCGAATGTTTGCTTTTTTCATTTGAATATATGAAGGAAGTATATTATTTTATGATTAGTATAGCTATAGTTACATAAATGGGGATGATAAAATCATAATTTAATTATATACATATTGACAGCGAAAAGAGAATGATTAGAATATTTTAAGAACTTTTATAACGTACTCTATTGTTAATTATGTTAACAATATGAGATGGGATCGAGATTCGAAAACGGGACTTTCTGGCTAATACTTCCGGGGGTTGCTTCAAATTGTCGGATTCTAAGTGGTGAAATTCATTTCGACTACTTTTGGAGTACGAATTGACGTAATTTAGTTAATACTTGATAGACCCATGTGATGAATGAGGTTAGGTTGGGCGCCGGCACCAGGATTAGCGCCCTTTCTCTTTCTTCCACAAAACAAAACTTTCGTAGTAACATCCCAGCATATAATGGTGTTTGTTTTAAGAAGAACTTTGTTGATCGCGGAAGATATTCTGCGAATCTAATGTGCCCAAAATAAATCATATTTACTTTTTTCTCAGGAAGATCGATGATGCAACTCTGCTAAATCATAGGTCTATATAATTAGTTTTCTCAGAATAGCTGTCACTCGCTAGGGTGAGATGGTGCCAACTCTGTCCGGTTCATTGGGATCGTTTTATTAGTACTTAGACTTACGATCTCTTATGGACGAATAATACTCGTGTATATATTTTGTGAAGAGCTCAAAAACGTTTCGATTTGGATTTAATCTGTTGTCAGGTTATCAAATAATAACAATTTATAACAAAAACATAACAATATGACAATTTAACATGATATAAACATTAATATAAACATAAAATATGTTTTTTAAAAAGCTGAAACTACAGAAACATGTTATAATATTGTATTATATAAACCAGATAGCTTTTCTGTGTCAATGTGTAAATTAAAACTTCCGTGTGCATTTTCTATAAATATGACTTCTGATATACAACGTTTGTAATAATTAACATCTTTGTTTAAAATTAATGTATTTTCCCAAGCCATCAAGTGTTTATTGTTAATGTAATGAGAGGTAACTACACTTTGTTTGACTGGTTAATTCATTGTGTATCAAATTGCTTTCTAGAATGCTTGATTTCCGATTATCATCTAAAAATAGTATAAAAGAACTTAATATCATCTGAAATTTATTTAATAGCGGCGAAATAAAACATTTTCTCTCGTTACATTTATTGGGAGTATGTTTGCCAGTAGTAGTCTTCTATTGGTCCGCCAAATATGGATGTAGTTTCAAGTTTGCCTACGATTGGTCGAATGAAAATGAGATGCCTTTTCCCCGTCGCAGAGGCCTGGCGTTGCAAACATAATAGTTCCAAACTTCGAAGCGCGTGTGGCTTAAAATATTATCGTATGCCGTTTTATGTTTCCAGGACGGTGCATGTATATTTTTATTACGTTTGTATGTGAAGTAAACGAGTCGCCCATGTGAGGTCGTACCGTCACACACCGAAAGAAGGAAAATAAGCTGTATCACTCGATAAGTTTCGTATCTACTAGTCCCTGATTTATAAGAATTCTATCTAATATATCAGTGAACTAATAATTTGAACGAGTGAGGGATACTAATCAGCATTAAATACTACCAATCACTAACAAATGAATAAAATTTTCACTGTGGATTTAAGAAATAATATTTGTAAAAAATGACATTATTCATGCATGCAAAGACAAGTCTACTCAAATAGTTGTACGATAAAATTAGATTATTTTTGGAGGTACTTACCTCTGCTCGTAACTTTTTAATTTCAGAAGCAAGCTCTTCACATTGTTGCGTATATTGCCACTTCGCAGTCTTCTCACTTTCAACTATCTGTAGCAGATGCAAGTGTTTTTGTTCGAGCTCTTCCTTTTGCAGAAGCAGCTTGTTGAAACTAGAAAGATAACGTTGGTAAGGATATTTTAAAGAATTAATGAACATATTTAGAAATTTCTTTAAACAACTGTGACTTACTAGTGTCCAAATTTAAAAAAATACAGATTCCAAATACATTGAAATACCTATGTGTCTTTCTGTACTAGATGGTACATGCTTCTTTGTCTTCAAAACTTATAAACCGTCGTGTTTAAAAAAAAGGGAGAATAATGAGTCAGTGGGATATTATTGATATAAAAAGAAGTAATTTGTGTACGAACGGTTCTAAAAAAAGTTGGGCAACATGTCATCAGTCAGTAGATAAGGCATATTATTTTTATATTTTTCATTACATTATAAAAGATATAAGTCCCCTATATTTGCCCACCCAATATTAATTGATTACTCTAAAAGCAAGTTTTTAAAATAACACAATAAATCTTCAAAATGTCAGTACCCTGATGTGTCACAAATCCCAAATCAAGTGTAATATCTTTTAATATTTCCAAATCGTTGTAAATATTGTTTCAATACAAAATGTAATACATTCAATAATGCATTTCAGAAATTTCATCATAAAATCGGATAAATGTTATTTTTTAAATTGATAAACTATGTGCGACGAACTTGAAATTCCTGCAAATTTGGATGATTCACAACCAAATTCCCAAACAGTTTTGAATGTTTGGTTGTGAAGTTAGCTGCAAAGCGCACCTCTTGCATGAAAACCATTACGATATCTGTGCTAGCGGCGTGGTTATCGTGCTTGCACACACCGTTCCAGTTAATATTTAGAACAGTGATGAGTAGATGTTTCCTTATATTCTTATGTTTCATTTTTATTTATACAAGATTTAATGTGATTTGTTAAAATTTAACATATTATTGACTGCAAATACCGTTAGCAACATGCGTTTGAATTTTAACCTCAAAATTGTGTCCAATTCTTCAGTACCGTGACGTCAGTTCCATATCTGATTCTTTATAGAGGACTGACGTATCAGCGTGGTACTTTTTATTATTTTTATGTCAACATGGTATTGATATTTTTATCTCAGAACCTTTTTATCTCAAATATCCTGGTGGATAAACATTTGTTTTATTCATTTCGGATTAAAACATCATGCATTTTGCTTAAAAATGTCAAAATTGTGTAGGGGGAAAAAGTAAAAAAAGGCTCGTTTAATTATAATTAAAAATGACTTGATAAAATCAGCGGAGTATTAAGAAAACGAAAGATAACGGTATTAAAAAAGAGGAAAGAACAAAGAAAGAGTATTAGGGATATGACATCTCGGGAACGGCTATTCCATAGAGAAGAATATTCTGCAATCTATTTTCAAGGAACAATAAAACACACGAGTAATAGTGCAGCATAAATATACACCAAAAGTGAATCCAGCGTAGATTAGGTTTTTTGCTATTTTATTTGTGCTAGGGCTGTTACGTGATATCCAAATCTCGACGCATCACCGCGTGCCCCTTGACTTGGAATAAAGTCATTTTCGTCCCTGTGATATATTTGATTTATTGAAATAACCACGTGTTTCTCAGAAAAAATCATACTTTCATTATTTATAGTATAGTAAATAAATGAATTAGGTTTTGATTGTCCTTGTCGGAATAATTATCGAATACAGCTTTTTAAGAAATGAGTGTTTTCCAAAACTTGGGAAAGAAGTCAATTTATGTCAAAAATTGCTAAATGACTTCTAAACGACAGCTTTGATTGTGAGAGGTATCTTTTTAATGTAGAAGTACAATATCAATCGTAATGTTAACCAGGTGGGTGGGAATGGAGAGGAGGTGGGAAGGAATGACATCCGTACTAATATAAAAATGCGTAATGCGATAGCGTGTCTGTCTGTTTGCTACCTGATCATGATTAAACCACGGAACCGAATGTGATGAAATTTGACAAGGAGATAGTTTATATGTCCAGGATAAACATAGGCTAACTTTTACTTTTGAAATGTTGATAAGTTTTTTTTGTGGGGCTTTAGGGCTCGTCAACATCGAGGTCATTAGAGTCCTTAAAACTTGTACAGGTAGGGAAAATGCAGTTACGCACGAGGGAGAGCCAACATGACTCTCCCCGCGTGTGAGACTCGCCGAATAACTCTACCATACCAACTAAAAACCCTCTTGAATTACAACTCAAAACTCAAATCTCAACTCTTTACTTAAAACATTAAAAAGAAGAAGAAAGACGAAAAAGAAAGATACCCTAGCCCCAATGGCGTCGGGATCGAAAAGATCAAGAGGTGAGCAAGGAAATGTTGATAACAAAAATAGAAATGGTTTTTGACAATAAATGTCGATAAAATCGAGAAAAAAGGGAGTTATATTCGTGAACGTTGCCCAAACGGTTAGAAATAAGTGATAACTATGAATGGCAATATTGTTTGTCTCAAAGAATTCTACAAAAATGTCCGCGACAGCATTCGTCTATCTACAAAACATAACCTCAGTTATTACAACTTTATTAAAAATAGAAGTGTTAAAATACTTAAATTTAAGGAGGAGGAAATCAATCATTATCGAATTTAATGGTATTATTTGTTTAATGCATTTATCAAAGAGAGAAAAAGTCTCTAAATCGTAAAATTTCAACGAATAGCAACGATTTAACAAGCATTTTAATGAATTTGTGCAGCCGCGTCATCCCTCGGAAGTGAATATTCCACCGGCTACCGCGTGTAGTGTATACAGGTCAAGTTCCGTATGAATTTTGTTCTATTATGAACTTGAAAAATTAGGATGCTGTACATGTTTTTAAAAATAAGGTAAAATCAAGTTAAAGTTTTTTTTATCTTACAATATGTACAGATTTCATTTTTTTCCTCTGTAAAAAAAGATTAGTGTAAAAGAATATTCCCATGCAATGTCGGGTAATCAGCTAGTATAAAATAATTGAAAAATCCTACATTCGATTTGAAACCATAATTATAGGTAACATTGAAATGGATAAGGATGTCTCGATGCTTTATAAGTTCACAATTAGACCAAATTTGAAATATTAAAGCATTAGCAACTCGGGGGTAGGGATGGGAGCGGGTAGAAGTTAAAAATATCAAGAACGTACGATATTGGTGATGAGTACATGAGTTTAGCGATTGCAGAATAAAAGTGTCACACTCGCAACGCCACTTCAGTCCACGATCACCCCTTATGAGAAAATATATTCCTGTTCGTTATGGGATGAAATGTAAAAATAATATTCATTTTTGTACGACTGTGAAGAAACAATTAAAAGTGGCAAGGAAATAACCATAATTAATACAATTCGTCTTTAAAATTCATGCAAATACTTTAATTGTAATCGATGGGAAAACATACTAATATAATTTAATTAATAATAAAATAACCTTACAAATGCTCTTGGTATATGGGCGTTCTCTTTTTCTCGGACGGGTGTTTTAGTGAGACGGGTGAGCCAGCTGCTCACTGCACAATTGTTCTAATCGCGGAATAAAGCTTGATACAGCTACTAATTTTTCGAATATATCGCACAAGTATGCTTTTTTAAAACAGGAAGTCTGGATCCGCGAAATTGTTGGAGTTCACACGATTATATTCTTTCAAGAAATTGTAAGTATCCTGCCGAAGTTCAAAAGTTCGTGATAATACGTTGCTACATGAAAGCCAACGCGACTTGAAGTAGTATATAAGGGACGTGTGCTCGGCCCCCAAATCCTCGCAAATTTTTTGAAAAATTTGGCTTTAAGTGACCAAGTTTTTATAAAGTTTACCACATTTGTTACACATTGTAGGACGAGATTCAGTGGAAGACTCAGCGATTTCGATGCAGGTACATATCGGGGCTTTGTGACGAATCAACGTCTGTAGTCCCCCGTATTGACCAGACATTGATCGGCCTCCATCAGTGGACACAACGATGCACTTTGTCCAATCCAAATCATTTTCTTTCGTAAATATGCCAAGGATATCGAACACATCTTCAGCACAGACTCTTCCAGTAGTGATATGATACAACAGAAGATCTTCAACGATAGTACAGCCATCAATGAAACTTACATAGCTGATGAGATGTGCATCCTTATTGCTGTCTGTGGCCTCATTCAGTTGCAGTCCAAATTCATTTCCTTTCATTTTATTCTATTAATTGATCGTTGAGCCATGTGCTGGATTCTTCGATTGCTGGTGTTGTTCAACAAAGGAATATTCGCCAAATATTTCCCCGCATTTTCTCCTATTATTATTTTATCCATGTCCACAGCAGGCGGTAGAATTAATTCCTCAGTAATAGTGTGGACCTTTTTTGCACTTCGCTACTCTATATGCTGCCTTGAATGACGCCAATAAGGAATTTTTTGGCACTGACGCTTGTTTAATGAAAAAATTCTTTTCTTTGTGCAAATCTTTCATTTTTCTGCTGAAATATTTACGTGGTTTATCGACCATGTTGGGATGCGTTGTTTGAAAATGCCGCCTCAATTTACTTGGATTCATGCTCTCGGATGACAGAACTTTAGAACAGATCACACACTGCGGTCTCTCTTCATCGCTGACTTCTATTGAAGTGAAGCAAAAATCCAAGTAGCTGTCTTCGTAGTTGCGGAATTTCCGCTTCTTTCCACGTACACTACACGTCGATGCATGATCTTGATTAGTACTTGCTTTGTCATTTTTTAAAATACAAACTCCACCCGTTGTGGTGAAAAATTCTTCAAACACGACATGCACAGAGAGATAACTGACGACGGGAGCACCTGCCCGAATAATCAGACGATGTGAGCAGTCGGAATGTCAACAATGAAACGCCTCTTAATAAGTCAATTGATTATTGAAGGTTGGTGACATTTCCCCTCTACCTAGTACCGTCAGCTGCTTTTTTCTGTAATATTTCTTTCCATAAATACAGAAACGTAATGATTTAATCGGATTGCATAAATCGTAAATAATACGAATTTAGCCAATACGAAATGATCTATCAACTCCAAAGTTGTGTATTAAAGTGCGAGGTTGTGTGTGCTTTCTACTCATTGTAATCTTCTCACAGCAACAGTCCATTTCACTCGCTGTTTGATTTTGAATATATGGGTTGGATTATTAGTAACATATCAAATTGTGGGCTATTTTCTATCTCATTTCCACCGTTAATAGCTAAACACACCCATATTTACGCATGTAAAAGCGAACAAATTGTCCACCGACGGTCTAGAAATCAGCTGCGAGCCCAAGCGTAGTTTCGATAATCCGCATCTTCCTCGCGCTCCTAGTCAATAGATTGTATTGGAGGATTGGGAACCCCTGGTATCTCTGCGCGGCACCCGAGTGCGCCGCGGTACACACTTTGGAAACCTCAGGTATATAGACCATAGTTTTAAGCTTCGCTGAAGTGACATTCTCGGAGACCTCAGAGTCACAAAGTCAAAATTATATAATTATATTGAGACCGTGGATTAATTTAAGTAACAAATGAACCACGATCTCAAAAAATATAATAAAAAATAAGTGTAAGAAAGTGAAACACGTAAAAGAACACGTAGAGCGGGGTCCGTGGAGAACAAGGGAAAAGAAAGGCGGCGGACATCAGAGGTTCAGTAGACGCACAAAAGCATCATAAAAATATCAAAGTCCGCGACAGGGTGCAGGCTCTTTCGCCAGCGACAAGTTGGAACTTGAAGGGATCTCTCAGAATACCCAAAATCTAAATTCAATGTAAAAGACGGCACGCAAGGGCGGATGTAAGGGAATAGTCGTATCCCCAAGCTACTTCGGGTAGAGCGTGTGAACGACGAAAAAAACACTGCGAAGGGCGAAGGTCTCTTGGGACACGGCTCCCAAAAAGAGGCGAGATTTTAAAAAGGGAAACTTTGGCAATGGTTTTGGCATACTACAATAAGGGACTAAATTCAAAAGAAATCATAAAGTGGGGTCAAAGAAGGATCCGACGGACACCAGTGGCAATTCGCAGAGGGCGCGGCACCTCCTCAAATGCGACGGTCATAAAAACGTAAACTGAGAGGCGAAGGACGCAACTGCGTAAGGAAAATTTAACAAAGAACCTTGTTCCAGAAATAACAAAATGGCCGACCGACCTTCTTTTAGAAACATAGAAGTCTAGAAATATAGAAACATTTCAACAACCAATCAAAATTCAGTGTAGGCGGAGCCAAAAGTAGCGATTGGTAACAGGCTACAGAAACACACCTCTTTTAGAATATATCCAATAGAAATTGTGGGAGGGCTGAAAAAGACATGAAACTTTACTTGGCAGCGCTCAAAAGTAGGGGTATACCACGTGATCAAAATTTGGAGATAAAAAGCAGAGCAGAAGAGCACAAGACGTTTTTGGATGGGCGGTGTTAAAGTAATTAATAATTTTCCGTAAAGTGAAGTGGTGCGAAATTGACTCATCTTATGGCCGTTATAACACAAATAGGGCCAAGAGTGAACTATTGGTAGGAAGGAAACCAAACGCGCAAAGTAATTAAATGAACTGAAGTTAATTGGAACACGTCCACCTTAGAGCCCAAGGTGATCATCGGTGCGAGTGACTATTGTAGAAGTGCCATCAATCAGAGTAATGAATAGGGAATGTAGGTGTGTCGTGGTGAACCATGTCTATTAATTTCTGCGCTAGAGAAAGCATCGTTGTGGCTTAATAATCAGTATAGTGAAATCACGAGGTCGGCTGCGAGCAGGCATGCGAAAAAGCATTAACTGAAAAAAACCCGGCCAAAATTAAAGTAAATGTTGCCAACAACGAAAGAGTAATGAAATAAGAATTGAAATGAGCAACGTGGTCGCGACACGTCCGTGAGAAGTATAGAGTCATAGCACTAGGAGAACATCGAACTGTGGCGGTGCGCGAAGACTACCATTCCAGAACTATCACGATAATGACGAGTGAACTCCTGTGACTCTACCCGTCCGACATCAACAGACAGATGGTATGTGATGATAAAGCGCAAGAAAGAATGAAAATTGTGTTAAGGCCTAGAATAATAAAAAAAATTTGTATTAAATGTCAGCAGGCCATGGTTTTTTTAAATGTAATGTGTTGTGATGTGTGGTCAGCAATCATCTGAACAAATCACCGCGGAAATTGGTGAGTACCCGGGGAAAGGAAAAATCCCAGTGTCGCAGTAGGCCTAAGAATGTGTAGATTCATCATCGTTAAAAAATGTCATGTAAAAATAGTGTATCTAGAATTAATAAATTATGTTTGTTTGTTGCTTGAACACCAGAGTGCAGTGTTTTAATTGTAAGTGACTCCCATAGGAGTGAGTACTCGGTTCCCTCCCCTTTGGCTTTAGTGATTAGAGTGATAATAATTTTTTTAATAATTATTATTATTTTTTAAATTGTTTGTTTATAACAAANCCCGTATAGTCTCTCTCTCTCTATCTCTCTCTCTCTCTCTCTCTATATATATATATATATATATATATATATATATATATATATATATATATATATATACACATACACACAACCCTTTAAGAGAGTAAGACATCCTTTGACACCCTAAAGGGAGAGTAAAAAGGAGATAACACGAAAAAGTAATTGAAAAGCACCAATTGCTTAGAATCGATAGATTTCAGGGTACTGAGATGTATGTATGATGAAATGGTACTACCCTTGCTAAATTCAAGTTCGTACCTCATTATGGTACGGTTCCCTGAAAGGAGAAGTGGGGAGGGCCAGGTGTAAAAATAATTTAACCATAGATTCGAATCTATGGTTAACAGGTTTTATAAGATGAATAATCGTACCCCCGATGATGTTATGCAAACATTCAAACCACACGAGGCACACGACAGCCGTGTAGTTGGGGACTGAGAAGGGGGTATTACGAACATTTACCGAAATGACCGATATTAGTATCAATAATTTATAGTGTTCTTTGCTTGTGAGATGAATTATAGAACACCCGATACCGTTAAGTGTTAATTCAGACGACAGTTATTTTTTCTAATTTTAAGGAGATCGGAGTCTACACAACGAACATTTACAGTGTTGTCTCGACGTCGTGCAGCTGTACACTGACGATATTTCTTTATGTTAATGTTGCCTAATACCTAATTTTTGTTTTAAATAACATTATGTTCAACTGTATTAATCTAATAAGAATAAATATCAGGTATATTTCGTGTGTGATAAAACAAGATAAGACAATGGAGTTGTAATATAAATGAATATCGTTACATTTTAACGGGTTGGCGACGTTCTGTACCACAAATTAGTACCACATACCCCTTCTTCATCTTGTAGATTATCTGCTTAAGCTGTGAGAGTTAATGTTGTAAGCTGTGGTACGGAGGGAGAAAAATTTACGTCATAGGAGACGGATGTCAGCACTGTGAGATCATGAGTCAGTAATGCGACATATGTGTCGTCTGTCCGGCTGGCAACCAATACATTATCAATTCACACTTAGATTTTTTCCATTCATGGCGTCCTCCTCCTTAAGTTAGAATAACATGCCTTCTTCACATCTTTTAGATAAGCTACTTAAACTGTCAGAGCTAATGCTGTCGGATCTGTCATAAAAGACGGACGTTAGCTATGTCAACATTAGCTGTCACATCTTCGGCTTTTTTCCGTGTATAGTGGGTGTTACCCAGGTTTCAACAAAATATATCTTGTAATCCAAAACTGTCACATGGGACAAACTCGGAGTGATTTCCTATTTTTGGCTTTTCCGTGGTTTAAATGTTATTTGAATGAAATTTTATTGTACAAACATTTTGAGTGAAGGGCTACATGGTCAGCCAATTTCAGTTAAGTTTGGATGTGTCAAACACCGTAAAATTGTGACACTACGTGCAGTGCTTGGCGTTGAATTATATTGAATTTTTACGCTCACTGCGATCTGAAGACCCCAGACCCTTTTTTGGAGCTGCACCACAGTGAGATCGCGAGGGGAATGATCCCGAAATTTTCCTATCTATGCTATGCATGACAATGTCAGACCCCATATTGCTAGCCAAACTCATAAATTGCTGCAAAAGGTCGAGAAACCTAGTATCACCCCCATACAGCTCAGATTCAGCATCCAGAGATACTTTTTTTCGAAATCGAAGGAATGCTTGTCTGGAACATGGTTCCCTTATGACAGAGATATAAAAACTGCAGCCGATAATGGCTCAATGGCCAGAGACGTGATTTTCACGAGCAGGGTTACACAAAATAGTTCTGCGTTTTGATATTGCCTGCATAGATTTTGTGACAAAGTGAAACGCAAGAACATCTTTTATTTCATTTTGTATTTTTTGTATTTAAAATATTTTTTTACCCGTGTAATTTTTTGTTGTATCCCTCCTCGTATTTTGTTTCTGACAAGCTACAAGATACAAGTAAGAGATTTGCTTGAAAAAATAAAAGAAACTCGCAATACACGGATGTATTGCGGATTGCATCACTCACATTCAGCAGTTAAGATAAAAAAGGTATTATTACTGAAATATTTTTTATTATACTAGTATGTATGACATTCGAGGTATTACTATTTGAAATTTCAGAATCAAAAGTAGAACTAATACTTTTAATTCACATAGTTTAGTTTACTTAATTAATTTTTGTCCGCTTTACTGGCGGGTGATATTTTAATTTACACGCTGCCAAAAATTGGTGCGTCCCAGCGCCCTCCTCGCTCGCATGATAATTGCTTGTGCGTCCTTGGGTCAATGTGATTCTTGGGTGGCTGGTGTGATGATTTTACACACTGCCAATCTCTGGGATTCGGCGACAGGCGCGTCGACTGGCATTGCGTAAATCAGTCTTTATACCCAGTTAGTAATGTCTCCATCCAGCGTATCAGCTAACGATCCATTGTTGAAGTTCGACATCTCGACGATCTATCGCTGGATAATAGTTATTACTTATCTCCATCGAATCTTTGGCAGGTGCCTCACTTCCACATTCGTCGGTTGCTGTATTTAACTCACTGGATTCAGCAAATAATGAAATCTTCTTACTACGGTAAAAAAATTGACTTCTTTCAACTGGCAATGGTCTTAAAATAGCTGAAGTTGTAACGAGTAGAGTTTTCATTTGATATAAGCTTTGTGACTAAAATTTGAAGTAACAAATTTTTACTCTTAATGACAGAACGACTGATCCAAGAGCTTCGATGGTAATGAAACAAAGTGAACGCGTGGTTTTTAGTAAATTATATTAAAACGTATGTACTGTTTTGACACAAAACTATGATGGCAAAAACAAATTTAAAAAAACTCACTTTATGGGATACGGATTGCTGACCTCGTGATTTATTTTTTTTTTATATTTTTTTTTTGGTGGGGCTTTAGGGCTCGTCAACATCAAAGGTCATTAGAGCCCTTAAAACTTGTACAGGTAGGGAAAATGCAGTTACGCACTAGGTAGAGCCAACATGACTCTCCCCGCGTGTGGGACTCGCCGAATGACTCAGCCATACCCACTAAAAACCCTCCTGAACTACAACTCAAAACTGAAATCCCAACATATCTCAATACTTTACTTAAAACATTAAAAAAAAAGAAGAGGAAAGAGGAAAATGAATGATACCCTAGCCCTAATGGCGTCGGGATCGAAAAGAACAAGAGGTGACCAAGGGAGATCAGGAAAGAGAAAGGAAGGAGCATGGCACAAGTAAGTGGAAGTAATGCCAGACTCAGCTCGGGGCCCCGTGTTCGCCAAACACGTACTTACT
>NNCF01125824.1:245026-266276 GCA_002313205.1 Laupala kohalensis
CAAAATAATTTTGAACTCTTAAATATATCGATTATTATTTTAATTTTAAAAGTAATGATGTAATGTATTTTAGACATGTAATCTATATTTATAAATTTAAAAAAGTTTCAATATATTTTATAAATAATATTATTATTAATAATAATAATTATTATTATTTAAATAACAATATTTTCAGTGCTTTGAGATGATAACTATTTATGCGTCAATGTATATATTCAGGGTGCTTGTTCAATATTAATTATATCCGAATCATGAGATGAATTTTCCATATCTTAGGGACCGAAGCAATAAAAATTACCAATACATAAATCCTTACTATCAAACCAAGAAAATTTACTCTTCTCCTTTGTTTATAGACTCTATTTATTACATATTATTTGAGCTAGTAGTAATATAACTTGAGAAAAATATGACAGTGTCAATAACGAAACATTTACATAACTCTACTGAGGTACCACAATATTGTTGTACGCTTGTTCATAGAATGGCTGTGATCTGCTTTTCCACCTAACCATCTTTCGGAGAGAAGTAAGTCTACAGGGTGTTTACAATTAAAGTTACTATTTGAGATGGCTTTAAGAGAAAAACTACACGACAAAATTTAACTAAACTAGGTAATAGATACAGGAATACATTGTATTTTTTTTTCCGAAACTAAAAAGAAACAAAAGTAAAAGAAACTTACCTCTAGGAGGCGGGGTAATGTAATATTGTAAAACGAATTAAGACATGAAGGCGTCGACTTAAACTATTATTAATTTTTAGTACGACGTAGTTACAACCATATTCAATGTATTCATTGTAGCGTTCACTATTTTATGAAAGGAAGTTAATTCGCATTATATCTCCCAACAGTAGCTCTTAAAATGACAGTAGGAATGTTACGGAATATATCGTTTTAGATTTGAATAATGACATTTTAAAACGACGCTTCTTTGTATTACAGTATTGCATACACCACCAAATCCCTTCCTCCTGGTGGTGAGATTTTTAACTTTTACTGTTCTTTGTTGCGGAAAATAAAAACCAATGACAATAACACCAACATTGACAACCTTTCTTCGAGCACTGTTCCTTTTATGGCCACCTCAAAGTCATTTTAATTAAGAACATCTTGATTTTAGTTACAAAAATATCGTGTTACCGGACAATAGTTAGGGAGAAAAGCGCCATTGCTCTGGGAAAGTCCTGACTGAAGACCTCCCCCATTTCGGACAAGGGGAGACTCACGTTGCACACCTCTGCAACGGGGAACGCTGGGAACTACAACTACACTCTGGGTACTTGCGTGCTGTCCTTTCAATACATTGTGTATGTTTAGAATAAATCTCATTTAATTAGAAAAATTAAGTTGCGACATGAAAGTTGTAATTCGTTACTAATATAACACATTTTACAAGACAAACGAAATATACTTTTACAGCTAGACTTTGCAATTAAGAACGGTTTCCTCTACTACCTCCAAATCGTACTTTGAATTGTTTTTAAATAAAGACAAAAATATAACGAATAATAATAGACAATCGGAGTAGCACAAACTTTTCAGATTTCTTTTATGTCAATCTATTGTTCATGTACCTCAAAATCAGTTCTTAGTTGATATGCCTATCTATTATCGGGTTTCACGACGTGATTGCGATAGTATTAGTCAGATTCGCAAAATACTATACCACTTTTCGCACGGTTCTTAGACTGGCTCAGAAGTCACTAGATTTTAACATTTTTACCACATGAGATATGACTATTTCGATCTATCAGATTAAAACAATGTGAAAAATTATGTAAAAAGAACTGAATTGAAGAATGTGATTAAGGAGTGTTGTTGATGGAGATTATGTGTTGGAAGAAAAAAATTTATGAGAATCGTACTAATTTAATACAAATACAAAAATGCAAGATAAACGGATAGAATGTAATTGGAAGGGACGTGAAAGGNATAAACGGATAGAATGTAATTGGAAGGGACGTGAAAGGATTTTATGATCAAGAGATAAATTGGTTCTATCAAGGGTTTGAAGCAGGTCGTTAAAGATTAGGGCTTACCTAGCTTCTCTGATTGCTTCAATCCATGTCTTGCAGTCCGATTCTGTGCCGGCGCGGAGTTCGTATTGTCGCTGGTGCTCTCGACGATACGAAATAGCGAAGCAGTACTGAAACATTTGAATTGGTCTTAGATGCGAGAAATCACATAAGACAAGTTATATCTGACTTAAAAATACACCCCGAAAAGTTATACTTGCGCGCTGGAAAGTAAACTTATGTATGTCGCTTTCCGGTGCCACAATACATCACTTTTCAAGTAAACACCATAAATAAACTTCACTAAGTATAGTGTTTTTCATAATTTTTGAATTTTTTATGTTGTAATACGATTATTTTAAATACAATTGAGAAACGTTACAAAAAAGATTTGAAGCTGAAGAGAATACACTAAAAATATGTTTCTTGCGTTTAATTCGCGATATCTCTTCGAATATAAATATTTCTCCGTAAAATGTTTGAATTGAAATTTGAAAGAAATATTTAGAAAAAAAGAATACATTTATTTTAATTTTATTTTATCCTAAAACGCAATGTAAAATTGAAATACTTTTATCTCATTTACTTTTTAGATAAACAATTATCAAGAAAGACACTATTGTATTCAATTGAATAATTCATTCAGGTATTTTATCCTATATATCATGACACATGCACACATTACCATATTATATACTTAATTGTAAATAAGGATTGTATTATAGATTATAATAATAATAGTATCAATAATGAATATTACAGTAGAAATTTAATTCTTGAAGATGAATTGAAAACTATTCACTTCACAATAATATCTGCAATATTACCCAGGTAAATGAAACAATCTTACTAAATACGTTCATATTATCGCACAGACTGTTACATCCATTCAATTTCCCTATATCTAGTCCTTTTTTAATGGACCATTTGTTACGATAGGAAAGTAGCTACTAAGAGAAATAAAAATGAAAACAAACAGGACATTCAACGTGTGATTACCTGCATAGTTACGAGGAAGTACCACAATGGCATACTATACAATATCGTGTGTCATACACAATCTTGTTCTGTATTAAGACACTCGATCTCGGAAACTGGAAGTTGTTTTACGGAATTTACTGATAGATCACGAGAAAATTCAAGATAATTTAGGTCACCTTCACCAGCCTCTGTTAGGGGCAAAACATTTCAAAGTTTCAAATTTTGGAAATAAGTGACGATTCATAAAGGATGCCATAATACCTTGTTATCCATCGGTCTCCAACAAGTTACCTTCAAAAATTTATTAGATTCTCACGCAAACACATAATTTTATCGTAGAAATATGAAAATATAATGTACTTCTTCTCCGTTTCAATTAATTTATGTAAATTTCTTATGTCAATCATATCTATATGTATTCATGTATCATACAAATAATATTCATGTACTCATCCAAAAACTCTCGTCTCTCATTCTCAAACAAGCAATTAATATTTATTCCTCTGTTTCATTGGCCATTCTACACACATACTACCCTGTTTTCAGTTTCCCTATCTTTTTTAAATATTAATCAATATTAATATGTCCTCACTTAAGACATAACTAACGATTTTCACTCCACGATTTGTTTGGTGTGTGAATTGTAACTGAAGATGCTGATAAATGCAGCCATGTGGTCAAACAATTTCCGTAGGCCCATTCAGCTACTTTCTTTTCCTCTGTCTCAGGGTGTTGAGACGGCTGATTGAAACTATAATACGAATTCTGAACCCCTGGATCAATCAGCGATAACTCTCTACAAACTGGCGGTATTACATTGCCTCTACGGATTATTGAACAATTTATATACTTTGCAAGAAATTGTTTCTGATGAACCCAAATTCAAGGAGTGATATTTTTATGTTTTTATAGATTCAAACAAACATGCGACGGATGGAAAAGTATTCAGGAACAGCTTATGAGTGAATCATCGTAGGATTAACGTGTGGCGGCTATACCAAAACATTTTTGAATCTAATTTTTCTATTTAATAAATATTTTAAAATAAAAAAGAATGTCGTCGGTCTTCAGTCGCAATAAAATACATTGAATCATTTTTTGTAAAAATAACACCATTCCTCGAATAAAAATATCTCCATCTTCCTTGTACAGTACAAGAAGTCTCTACACCTCATGAAGGAGAAGTCAACGATAAGAACTTTCCTAATACGGCAATGCAAAATAGAGCTATGTATCTGCACTGCTATTGGTTTTATAGAATATAGTTCTCTCTCGTCGATGGTCAGAGCTTTTGACCTGACAATCCACTTCTAAGACAATTCATTTTATTCGTAAATAATTAATTGAATTAAGATAAATAAATTACAACTTAAAACGTTTTCATGGTACATATTTTTGTGCGTTTTTAATGCCCAACGTTTCGACTTGTGGTTTGAGTTGTCAGGTGTAAACGAATTGAAATATTTTAATGGTATAATAATGTCATAGATTGAAATTTGTTTATTTATCTTGATTATATAATTGAAGAAAATAGAATTGACTGGTTCATTCAAAATTGAGCGCAACGAAGATATTTTCAAGGTATGGAAATATTGTGGCACTTTGCTATTCTTCAAATTTTAGTTGGGAGCCGCCTACTTGATATATCTTCAGGTGTATAAAAGTATCTTTATGGTTCCAGTAACATCTTTCTCAATGGTCCCCTCGACTGACGTATTTGAAAACTCAAATACCAGAGGTAAGCATTGTGAGAGTCAATTTGTATAATCAATAGACATATGCAGATAGACATAGGCATAGGCAATTCGTATAATCAATAGACATAGGCCCTATGTGCTGTAGTCAAAGAAAACGTGGAGATTAAGGTTATATTCTGCCAAATACTTGAACATCGAAAAGCTATTTACGATCGCTTACAATGATTTTTATCATATCATAAAGATCCAAATTATGAACGAGTTTTCGAGTTTAAAAACGATGGAACAAAGTACACTCTATCATTTTAGGAAAATTATTTATGTCCTTGAGGAATTAATTAGTATTTAGGTGGGTTTTCCTCCTCTGATTTTCTTAATGTTTAAAGTGTATTTCATGCTGGTACATAATATTTAGCACATCCCAAATAATTATTGTTTGGTTTCTGTTCAGTTTAGTTTTATACCAAATGGAAGAAAAATGAAATTTTGTTTAGAAACTTACGTTTCTCAGGAGAACAAGACTGCTGAAGACTGGAAAACTAGATTTAATCAGAAGTTCATTATAATATTGAAAAGACAATAGAATGACTGATTAAAAGAAAAGATTTAATAACAGTTTATTTCTGACACTAAATCATATTTCACATCACAAATTCACATCAATTCAATACCATCCCCTGTTTGTATAGTATTCCACTCTGTAAAAGCTGTCTCTTGTCTGCTCGATGCATTAGATATGGCCAATTTGATTATTTCATTGCCTTGTCACAATCTTCAAATATACTAACCCTTTAGTGTAAAAGTACCCTTATATCAAATGTCTGAATTTCAAGAATCTCGGTGTTATAATTTTTTTTTTCACTTATGCAAGAGTGATTTATTTATATGAATCAGCTCAATTTCGTCAAACTTTATTAGATTTTGCATATTCAATGGTTATCTTTGTGACTACTGAGAAAAAGAAGAAATTTACTTCTCCTTTAATTTAATGAATATACAGTACAGAATAAAAATGAAAAACGTTTTGAAAACTGAAACAAATCATTTCGAGCTCATTATCGTCAAATTGTGAAAATAATATAACGAGTTCATTATGAGTAATTACCATCTTCTATATTACACTATTATCATTATAATTTGTTTTGTTATCCATATATATTGTTTACAAAATTGTTTCTTATTAAATGTGTTTTTCTGCTGGTCATTAACTTAATTGCAATTATAAAGAAATGAATCGCTGTTCATGATGTTTTGAAATTATCTCTCGACAAGAAAGAATGGAAATGTAATGAAATTAATCCGTGAAAGTGTATAAATGAATTAAGAAAATTTTAAACGACAAATATAATAATTCTTGGAGATAATTCAACCTACAGAATAAAATATGTAATATTTATATAGTAGGATATATCTATGAACCCCTAAAACTTTCAAGAAATTTTTTCTTTTAACTTACAGTTCGCATATCTATACAAATGCTTCATAGACTGTCTCCATCTGACTCTGCCTTTACTTACTTTGAGTAAATGGAAACTTTATGCACTTTTGAAAGAACAGAGCAAGATTTTAGACTTAAATACGCATTATTCTCGTGTCCCCTTTTCTATAACGCATTAGGACTAAGTTGTTGGTGAGTTTTAATATCCTTATAATAATAAAAATGATAATAATAATAATAATAATAATAATAATAATAATAATAATGCAACACAATGGACCAAAAATTACTATCATAGATCAAATTAAAAACACAGGCGTCATTGTTGACATTGCAGTCCCACTTGCTCGAAATATGCACAAAACCTACCCCGAGAAACAAAGAAAATATTCCGACGTGGCATATAGTGTTAAGAACCAGTGGAAGGTAAACAAAGTGCATATTCTGCCCTCAGTCGTTTCCAGCAGAGGACTCATACATAAGAACCTACGTAAAAACTTCGTAGTTCTGGGGATCAAGAATGGAACTGCATATCTTATCTAGATGTCAGTCGTGCTTAACGCCTGCCACATTGTCCGGAACTTCCTCAGCATAGATATTTCAATAAATTTACTCGCTATTGCTTGATGAATGTTTACTGAATCCGCAATTGATGAAAAACCGGAATGGACCGTGATAAGAACACAGAAAACCAAAAATAATGATGAATGTGTCAATATTTCAATTTTTATTCATAAGTTTTATTTCTTGTTACATTTTACGTCATTACATAAAGTCTTGCATAGTTTACATGCGGTACGGTACACCTTTAGTAATGTTTTAAAGTTACCATCCTCACCTCTCCTGCAGCACTTCGATCAGAGGTGTCTATTTTCCACCATGGGGTAAGTAAACCAGGTGATACGGTGCGTATCAGAGTAGAAGGGATAATAATTATTGAGCCTGGCAATGAAACATAGGATATATTTTCAGTGGTTCCACAGGCTTTTAGATGAACTCTTAACAACCAACTCAATACTTTAAGTAACAATAATTAACAGCAATACAAGTTACCTGCTTCGGAAATTATAAAAATATTTGTAACAATATTGTGTCAGCAATGAGGTAAAAGGTAAATTTACTGATTTGTAAAACGTATTTAAATTCCCGCTCCAAAAATTGTCGGGTTTCATTCGTTAGGACTCGTCATACTTGGAATTGAGTCACCTGTTTTATAACTTATTTTATTAGTGTATTGTTTTATTTTACTTTGATTAGTGTACATTACATTTTCCAAGGTTGAAGTCTGATCCATGGTTTAGGATATTTGACATAGGTTACAAACATACTATGACCTCTCATTACATAAGATTATATTTATAGGTATTTATTCAATTTTCAATCTATTTAAACAATTCAATCAGACATTTTGTCTAAAATATTTGTTTTCTGACAATTTCAGTCATTCAACTTGTTTTAATAAGCTCTCCAATTCATTATGTCATAACTTGCTTGAGAGAGAATTAATGCGTAATAAATTATTTGCTTTCCCTTTAAAAACATACTCAATTTAGAAAACTCAAAAAATACACATCTACACTTCTTGATAGTACTGATTATGTGATCTTTCCACCTCATACTTTATCAATAATTACCCTTAAATATTTAGTTCTATCATTTCTTTTTTAACTTTTATCATGAGATTCTCGATTCAGAATAACTTTAAACTTTTCAGAATGTTTATCAATATAAGGTGTGAAGGTCAAGTACACAATTTTACCAATGAAATGTCATTTGCTTCAAGCCCTTTCAAGACTAGGTACAATTCATCATTGTTCATTTTTCTAAATCACTCCAGTTTTTGGTCTGGCAAAAAAGGATCATATTACCAGCAATGGATACAATATTGTCAATATTGCATAAACTCATTTAAGTGATTGATGAATAAGATAGGACCTAATACAGTACACGGTTCTACTCCAAACTTTGTAATTTGTAAATTACTGTGTGCACCATCTACAACGTCAAAATCAATGAAGTACGTTGACGTGAGGAATAGCTTGAAATGAGGAAATTGAGAAACACAACGAAACGTATATGGAAAAGAAATATTTTATTAACATTTGATATGATACACTGTAACAGAATTTGTATTAGTTTGAAGCAAAACAGGGAGTTATGATAAACGATGCAAGTGTATTCCCTTGCACAACGAAAGTCAAAAATGTTCGTTCGGTTCGATTACCAAGAGTTGACGTCATCTGTACGGCGGATAACAGCATTAAGACGTTTAGTCATGGACGACACCAAACGGCTCAATGTGTATTTTTCCCCATTCCTGCCGAAGATAATCCTGTAATTGTTGTATATTGTGGTGACGACGCTGTGTCATTTTCCTCTTAAAAATTCTCCAAATATTCTCTGTAGGAGAGAGATCCGGACTTGCTGCTGGTCAATCTAAAACATGGACATGTTTCGTGCGTAGCCATGTTTGTGTTATCTTCGCCGTATGTGGCCGTGCGTTAGTTTAGTTGGAAAAGATAGCGTTTTCTGCCAAACAATCGCTGCACTGATGGGCGTAGATTCGCACCAAGAACGCTAATATAGTCTGGAGCCTTTATCGTACCCGTACAAAAATGCAAATTGCCAGTCCCATTCGCTGCCATGAAACCCCACACAGTCACAGAGCGTGGTGTAAGAATCACGTGCTTGTAACAGGATGGATCGTTTGCTTCATCCTTCTTCCTAATACCATTTCGGTCAACATTTCCATGTGAAACCTGAAAAATGGATTCATTTGTCGATAGTACCTTTTTCCACTGAGATGGAGTCCGGATAGAGTGAGATTTGGCTCACGCAACACGCCGACATTAATTCGATGAAGTGAGAAATGGCTTACGTATCGCATTGTAGAATGCGTAGTCACATCTCTTGATATATCGACGCGTAGATGCTTCGGAAATAGACTTTCCAAAACTTTGTATTGCCCATGAGACTAGATCTGCGACTGCCAAGTCTATTTCTACGAATATTTCGACGAAATAGGATTACTTCTCGATCCGTCAATGTTAGCTTCCGACCGGAGGCCTTTCCAGGATAACTATTTCCAGTTATTGTGAAACTTTTGTAATACTACACACTGTAGATTGTGTCAAGCGGAACATTCGGTCAATTTGGCGCTGCGAAACACCATTTTGGTGTTGTCGTATGATTTGATTGCGTACCGCAAGATCCGTAGCTCGTCCCCTTGCCGTGCTTCCGCTTGGCACTGATAACGATCGCAATAACACTGATTGTTCGCCCTTATATGCTGCTTGCATCCTCTGACGTCACTGACTCAGAATTGTGCGCGAAGCGGCTGTAATATTCTCGTTCTACTAAACGAACTTTATTTCGAAGCGTTGCGATTCCGAATACCCATTTTAGACCGACTTTCAATTCTTCCTTTGTTTTTTCAGTTGTGACACTTGTACATAATCAACAACTACATATAACTATGCATTTTAAAACGTTACTATGACCCCGTATTTTTTAAACTACAAAAACCTAAGTGAACGAACTTCATTGACGTTGACGTTATATTTTTGTATATTGTTTTCTATTTGTTAAGTAACTCTTTAAAAGTGAATTTGCTAACCCCTGATACTCACATCTTCGTACTTTTCTAATAAAATGGAATATGATATGATTTATATACAGGAATATACAGTAATAGCTATTTGCCAGAAACCAATTTTTTTTAGTATGACCTGTTACATCGGCTATTGCATCCTTCTCTGATGTACTCCCCTAATGCCATATTGATTATGATCAATTATATTATAAGTCTCAAGGAAATTAACAATTCTATTTTTCAATATTTTTTCAAAAATGTTTGCTATGTTAGATATTAAATATATAGGCTTATAGTTTGTGTTAATGTTTATTTCCTGATTTATACACTGGGATGATTTCATCCTTTTTGAATTTATCAGGGGAAATGTCCATTTGAATATATTTGTTAAAAACAATATATCTGGGAGGTTCAGTTACAAAATTTAGAATATTTTCGTAGGACAAGTGCAATATGTCCGTCCACGCCTTCCTTTTTTATTTCTGTTCATTTGCTTTATCAAATTACGTATTTCAAAACTATTAGTTTGATTTATAAATAATGAATTTGGTAGTCTTTTTTTTTTGGGTAAATGTTTGAGCATCTGTCCCCTGCTAACTCGTTTAGCTCAGTTTCATCTAATATTTGTGAAACCGTAATTAAATGAGTCTTTGATAGCGTTTTTATGAATTTGTTTTCTATAATGTAGTCAATATAATTGTTAAAGTAAAATTTAAATTTTATTAATTAAATGTTCATTAAATTAATTTTTTATCCCGTTTCTCCATAATTTCTATAACTAATGTATCTATTTTGCCTATACTTACATCAGTAACAGTATGTTTTATGGTTTCTAACATGTAGACAATTACAGAATCTGCCGGCGTGGTGTGTTGTCTAGTATACCTCCAATCTTTATAGATCATTACTTCTAATTTTCTTATTCCATTTTTGTGTTAGGAATAATTATTTGACGTTTTTGTAAGATTTTGAAGAAGTATGAATACTGCATCATTTTCTTATTTATTCTCCTCAAGTTCAGTTGCAATATATTGAGACCATCCTCATTTGTCTATGTACGTTTTAAATTGATAGTCTATAAGTGACTTGAGCCCTCGAAATATATTCCAAGAAGTGAAAATAGGGGTCAAATCAATACTGACCTTTTGTTTCCGCAGTTCTTCTAACACTCAGACAACTAGATTTTTGATTTTTTTAGCTTCACTCTCTCATAAAAAGATGATAAAAAGGGTGCTCATACATTGCTCCACTAGAAGTGCAGTAACTTCTTTCCCGTTGCTGGAGTAAATACGATGTCAAAAGTGCTCTGTGTATCATATATGACTATTGTAGTGTATTAAAAAAATCATGCTTGAATTTTTAGTGGAACATAATGACCAGTGCTGTAACTTGTTGTTCTGGTTACAATCCCAATTGAAGTAGTATTAAATTTGTGTAAGTATAAATTTTTAAAAAAACTACAAAATTTAATTTGGAGTTATTTACAATACGAAAAGAAAATACGCATAAACATCTTTCTCAGAATATCTCATTGAAATAAAATACTGCAATACCAAGCTTTTGTCAGTGATCTGCGATTATTAATAATTCTGGAGTAATACGTTGCATTGAAGGTCAAAAAAAGTATTGTAAATATATGATGGCCAGTTTTTGTGAGAGAGTACACATCAAAGAGGGACAGAAATATTAAATAGATTATGTGCGTAAGCTGAGTGAAAGATGTTCAAAGAATATATCATCAAATGACTTCCAGTAATTATTATTAATTCATTCTATGAAGTAATGAGAATTACTTATGACCACGCTACAAAAACCTTACACAGAATAAACTATTCAAATAAATTTTAAATCGTGTGAACAGCGTGATTTAAACGAGTAAACAATTACGGATTACATTTTATCAAGCAATTTTGAATATTTAAAAGTTACGAGGAACGTGCTTTTTTGTATACCTTTCCTTGGTGCGATGGAATCTAATTTACTTAACTGGCAAGTGAACTCGTACTTCGCACATCCATTCTCTTCCAAACATGATCGGCTACTTTTAGAATTATCTGTTATTCCCTTTCAATTACCATCACAACCTTCATTGATCCTTTTCAGAACCAGTAATGCATTAATAACATCTATAACTGTCGGTCTCTACATGTCAACATTAAGAACAAGCCGTCTGACTTTTCTGCAGATTCAAAGAAAACTTTGGCTACCATCCTTTTGTTCTAAGAATTCACGTCGTAACTACAATGATAATATAAATAATTGTTTTGCCGTATGAAATATAGTTTCCGTACGAGAGGTTTCAGTTTCCCTAAAAGAAAAGATCTCAACGTTTCTTAATGTAATCCCTGGTCATGCAATTTCTTTTTTCAATCTTTAATTTTCACGAAGAAAAAAGTCATAGTAAAAGCTATTAATTTAATCACCCTCTCTATTTCTAAGACACCCCTTTTGAATGTCAAGAGGACGCTTAATGAGACACCTGTAAGATGATACACCTGCTGCTTTCCCGCAAACTTCGCTATCTCTATTAATATTTGAATATTACAGAATAGTTGATTATTTAAAAAAAGCGTTAAGCACAATCGTGCAATACCCAATTTGAGAAACATAATATTACTATCCCCAGTTTTAATGTGATACGTTGACTGTAAAAACAGTATTGAAACTCAGGAATAAAATATAAATCTCTGTAATCCGAATTTTTTTTCGGATAGGAATTTTTCTGGACGTCTACTCTAAAGTAAAATATCGACAAGAACATTTCAGATGTGATGAAGTGCTCGCAATGGAAACACACCTAAGATTCACTTTTAATAAATTAATTAATGTATTGTATCACATTATATATTGCGGAAATCTTGAAGTTAAGCGACACTACTGTCTTCTAGTAATTAAAACGGTTAAGAGGTAAAAACCTGAGGACGAAACACACACACACACTCTCAATAACAAGAGAAGTTGTGCCATGCATAACAAAATTGCCGAAATAGGAACTCTATGTTATTGTTTGTCTCGTAAGGACGACTAAGCAAATACTAGTCTAGGCGAAGCAAATGCGATATCCAAAAGCATGACATCCGAATGATTTGCAATAATGTTAAGTATGAAAACAATCCACGGGCTAAGAAAAAATGAAAGTTAATTTAATTATTAATTTGTATTATTAATTATTGATTTGTGTGCAGTCTCTCAGGTATTGATGTTCGGTAAATACTTGGACAGACCATGGCAGTCAATATGTTCCTGAATATTTCAATACAGATATCAATTTGGAATAATGGCTTAAAGAAATAGGAACTCCCACGCGCCACTGGAAATTACTTTTAGTTGTATTTGTAAAAGATATAGAACCGTTAACTCTTCGAGCTTAGTAAAGATGGAATAATAATACGTGAAGTCCTGTCCGAAGAAGGAAGCCAGTTGAGCCGCGAGGTGTGGTGAGGAGAAGGTTAATAAAGGGTCGTATATGGCGGTGTATTACGCTATTATTTTATTTTAACTGACGAGGTATATCTACGGAAAGTAGGATCCAAAAGGAAAATGAATGAGGTGAAAATTCCTAGAATGTGAGATGACGCTTGAATATTTTAATTTATTTAACGCCGTTTCTTACTGTCGGTCAACTGCGTACCGTTTAGATGCAAAAACCTCATATGAGAGGGATGAAGTACTGAGTGTTAGACCATATTACCATATGACATGGAAATAAATGACGACGGACGCGGTTAAAATCTGAATAAAAAGGACATATAATGAAAGATCTGAAGATAGTCTACAAGAAGTGTTATATGTTATTTATTTCATAATTCCTAAACTTTTGAATGTGTTGAATCTGTGTAGAGCAGATATCACATATAATATTATAATAGCATACAGTTGGGAATATTTATTTATTTATAAATAAATAAAAACGGTTGGGGATAGTGAGAATTTTAATGGGATATAATTCCTAAGTGATAGGAAACTGTCTCGAAAGACGAGCATTAAGATAAGATTTGTCGTAGCGTTAGTGATAAGAGATAAGGAAAAGGACGTTGGGACACGTGGTGTGTCGTCAAAATACATCTGGATGGAAATACACCTTTTGTGTTGAGTATGGGAAGTAAAAAGAATGGAAAGGGATATAATGCAAAAAAGGAAAGACGTAGGGATGAGATATGTTCATAGTATTAAATAGTGATGCAAGTTTTCAAGGCTAACTTGATCAAAATTTAAAAATTCTTTCGGGGTTATAGTCGCATCGTTATTTTGTTAAAACTCCACGTCTCGTTGGTATTTGCAGCCAACATCTTCTGGAACTAAAATCTCAGGTGTGGAAACAGGGTTGTCGACGTCCGGCGGCCACTCAGTTGGAGGGGAAACCAATAAGAGGACGGCAATCAGGCGGGAGGGGGAATGATGGTGGTAAACTCTGGTACTATTTTGTTTTATTTATTAGGGGGTACCAGATCTTATTAAGGGCTTTAATTTCTTCCTTCCTATTGTGATTATGAGAGTGTTGAAATAGTTTTATTGCTTCTCTGCATAATCTTGATTTGTATCCCCGTGTTCTTGATAAAATTTTCATGTCATCAAAATTTTTCATGTTTTCACACGTATTCGCATGTTCAGTTATGGCAGATCTTTCAACGTGTTTATACTTGTATCACCGAATTCATTTCTTCTTATATGCAAGCTCCTCTTCGTTGTGCCGACGTAAACTGATCCCTACGAATCTTATTTGCTCCGTCGCGCAAAGTGGCTGACATATGGTAGAGATGAGCAAAAGTAGCACGTAAAGGGGGCTCTTTGGCGCTGGCTCACTGTCTCAGTTCCCCGTTGCCGACCGATCGCTGTGGTTGACACCTACTACGCTGTGTGGAGCGGTCTGGGTGCGGCACTACAGACACTTGCAGCCTGCATGTAGCCCTCGCTCGCTGCTGGCGTGTTAGGTGAAAAATGACCTCTTGGGACTACCGTTCTGTTCCCAACTGCAAGAGTATACGAATTATTTTCCTAAGGATTCCTACGTCCCAATACTGGGAGTTGTTTTCAAGATTAGCAGACCCATTACAGACTAAATGAACACAAATGTTAAACATTTTAATAGACGAGACAAATCATCACTTGCCTGCAGAATTTTTGTTAAGTGTAGGTAAATGAATAAAACCTTTTGACTTTTGTTAAAAAAGGCTTCTTGTTAACGATTAAAAACGTTTTGACTGCTTAACCGCCTGAGGGTACGTACTACACCTTCACACAGATAAATTAAAAATTCACAATAACCTGGGAATCTGTAGAGAAATTATTTCTAAATAAAGTAGAGTTAAGAAATGAAAGTAACATAGAAGATAGTAATATGAGTTTTTCTCATTTCTGTAGATGTAATATTAACAGAGTCATAGTTTGTTGAAAGTAACGCCATGATCCCTGAAACCCGGAATACATGCACTATTCGTTAAAAAAACTGGAAACTGTCAGTTTCTCGCTAAACATGTGTGGGACCTTTCTTAACATACATAAAAGACCATTGAAATGACTTTTGTTTACTCGCTGCCATAAAAAGCAACAGTTCTGATCAGTAGCGGCGATTGGGAATCAAAAGTGTGAGCTGGGGGACAAAAAAATTGACAATTTTCATCAACATGACATTTTCTGCATAATTTCACTAAGTATTATTTAACTAATGAAATAAATCAAAGGAAAGGCAATTGGTGATTACCACATCAAGGATGGTATAATTTTTTTTTATAATTTCCAGTTTTAGGTGAGTAAAATGAAGTTCCTTCCGAAAGTCCCCCCTAATCGCCGCCACTGGTTCAGAAAGAACAAAATTAGTATGCTCTCTACCTCAACAAAAATTAGGCTAAAAATTGTTTTTTTTTACTTTTTAAGTAATTTAAGTAAAGATATTCTTAATGAAAATCAAAAGGTTTTTTTTCTTTTATCTACATACACATACGTTTCCGCAGTTTGACTCCATTGTACCTGAGCCCGACGACACTCTGAGGCTAAAGGAATAAAAAGATATAGATTATCTTATGTAGATAACATAGATAATAAACGATATAGATAATCCTATTCTGGTGATAGAAAATGCACAGGTAAACTTGTATATGGGACTAAAACTTTAACCTTCAATTGGTCGAAAGAGAAAATTCATTATTAGTTGCGCGCGGAAGAAAATACAGGGTTTTTATTTATTTATTTCATGTCATTTCTTACGTCGTGGCAATATACAGGCTATTAGACCTGCTGCGTATATTGTTCACTTTGAACAGTTGCTTTATGCAAGAAAGAGTTAGTTTAAAGATCGTTTGTAGTGAAAAATAAAAACAAAAGTATTCCAAAAAAAGTGTCTACCCTATTTCATGGTTAGAACCATGTAACTAATGAAAAAGTCACTGCCTAGTTTATGAAACCACAATCTTGATGGTGGCAAACGGATAAATGACAAAGACTTATAATTATCTTTTAGAGAGTAGAATATGTGTAAAATTTTTGTAAGTGTGGGGTGAAAAATCTAGCGAATACTTTATTTTTTTAGAAATGTTGATCAACAAGTTACGAGATATAAACGTATTCCCGTATATATTTGGGGTGTAAGGGGTGGAAAGCGTCTCGAATAGCCTCTTCCACTCAAATGTCAACCTCGCCTGCAAGTGGTGCAGCCTGCTATTGCTGAAGAGGTTCTGACGACCGAGTATCTCCCGCCAACAGCCTCACTGGAGGATGGATCAGCAGACAGGTACTAGGGCACCCTCTTGCCCTTGGAATGGGAAACCATTCTTAAAGGCGGGAGAACTGCAAGGTCAACGGCATAGAACGCGGAAGGCAAGGGGAAACCACCGCATTAAAGACCCTAATGGTACCCCTAGTATAAAGCAACTCACGATGGAAGCTTTGAAGGTTAAATTCTCCGGAAGTAAAACAGTTCCGCATTCGGATTTCCGGGCTGGGACAACTCAAAAAGCTCATGAAAATATCAAAGATTAGGAAAATAGAAACATTAGGAACATGGAATGTTAACACATTACTGAAGATGGGGAAGTTGGAAAACCTGAAAATAGAAATGAAAAGATTAAAAATAGATATCCTTCGTGTTTCTGAAATGAGATGGCCTGGCACGGGAGACTTTTGGTCAGATGACTACAGAATAATTAATTCGGGGACAGAAGATGGACCAACCGGAGGAAAAGGAGTAGTAGTATGGAGAAGTCTATGGGACTTAGAGTATATGTACAATATATTGATAGGATAATTCTAGTCAAGATAAATACAGAACCAAATAATACAATTATAATTCAAACATATATGCCAACTACAAATGAAAACGATGAGGAAATTGAAATAATTTACGGAAACCTGAATCACCTGATAGAAGGAACACGAGCGGAAGACAATGTAATCATTCTGGGAGATATGAATGCTACGGTTGGAGAAGGAATAGAGGAAACAAATGTTGGGAAGTACGGACTGGGAGTCAGAAATAAGAGAGGGGAACGATTGATAGAATTCTGTACTAGAAATAAATTAGTCATAACAAATACACTTTTCAACCATCACAAGAGAAGACGCTACACTTGGAACGCTCCTGGAGACATGAGAAGAGCACACTTTCCTTACATAATGGTAAAGGAAATATTTAAGAACCCGGTTAAAAATAGCAGAAGCTATCCAGGTGCAGATATCGCTAGTGATCATAGTTTAGTCATGATGCATGAGGAACGTAAATATAAGAAAATAATTAAAAGGAAAGCTGAATATTTACAGGTGACAACACTTAAAACACCAGATGTTAGAGAAGATTTTCAAAGAAGAACAAACGAAATAGTAGATAGAAATAATATCATACTAAACAAACCAATAGAAAGTCAATGAGGAACCATGAAAGAGGAAACATTGAAAACTGCAGAGAAACTGCTGAAAAACGAAAATGAAACCAAAAGGAAAGCACGGATAAATGAAGAAGTGGTAGAAATGATAACTGAAAGAAGAAAGCTAAAAAGCAGCAAAATCGAAGAAGGAAAACAAGAATATAAAAGACTAAGAAATAAAATTAATTGGAAAAGCAGCAGGGACAAAGAAAAATACTTGGGTATTATTTATGACGAAATAGACACAGAACATAAAGCAAATAATTTGGAAAAAACATATGGAAAATAAAGCAATTTTTGGGAAATAAAAAAAGGAAGGCACGTGGCATTAAAGATAAAAATGAACAATACATATATGAGGAGGAAAAGGTGGTAAAGAGATGGAAAGAATATCTTGAGAGCCTTTATGGAGATGAGGAGATGAACGAGAATGTATTAGAGAAAGAAGACCGGTTAGAAGAGGAGAATAAAGGAGACCACATACTAAAATCAGAGTTTCAAAGAGCATTGAAAGATTTAAAGGACAAAAAAGCACCAGGGGTAGATGGAATCCCTGCGGAGTTGTTAAGCAACTGCGGAGAAAAGGCTGAAGATACAATGTATAGAATGATATGCAAAATGCATGAAACTCGAGTAGTACCAACTGATTTTACTAAATGCATAATAATTCCAATCCCAAAGAAAGGAAGAGCACAAACTTGTGACCAATTTAGAACATTAAGGCTGAAAACATATGCATCTAAAGTTATTACTCGTATTATCCTTAGAAGAATAGAAAAAAATCTCGAGGACTATCTAACGGATGACCAATTCGGATTCAAAAGGGGCAATGTGAACAAGAGAGGCTATATTAACTTTTAAGGCAAATAATTGAGAAAAGGAATAGAAAAAGAAAGACAACATATTTATATTTCGTAGATTTAGAGAAAACCTTTGATAACGTGAATTGGAATATTATGTTGAAATTGCTAAAGAAGGTGGGAACTTGCTAAAGAAGGAATATTATGTAGAAGAATAATACATCGTTTATATAAGAATGAGAAGGGAATAATAAGATCTGGGAATAAACAGGAAGAGGTTGAAATAAAGAAAGGATATAGTGAGTATCCTTGTCTTTCTCCTTTCTTTATTTCAATCTCTTCCTGTTTATTCCCAGATCTTATTTAATTTGTATGTCCATGAAGCAATAAATAAGAGAAGAGAAGACATTCATGTTGGAATAAACATACAGGTGGAAAAGATTGACATGCTAAGATTCGAAGATGACATTGCTATAACAACAGAAAATATAGAAGATATACAAAATATACTTCACGTAATGAATAACGTCATGAAAACTGAATTTAACATGAAGATGAATAGAAAGAAAACGAAAATACTCATATGCAGTCGGAACCAGGAAGATCAAAGAAGAGTACCAATAATAAGTATTGAGAATGAAAAAATACAAGTAAAGGAGTATAAATACCTGGGAAGTCTGATAACATGTGATGTAACTAGTAAAGGAGCAATACGAAGCAGAGTTAATCAATCAAAGAGCGCCTTTAACGGAAAGAAGAATCTATTTACATTCAGAAATATAGATCTAAAGATAAGGAAAAGACCATTGAAGACGTACGTATGGAGTGTGGCCTTATATGTCCGCGAGACATGGACAATAGGAAAGCCAGAAAAGAAGAAGTTGATGGATTTTGAAGCCTGGTGCAGGAGAAGAATGCTTAAGATCAGTTGGGTAGAACATATAATGAATGAAGAGGTGTTCAGAAGAATAGGAGAAAGTAGAAGCATTATGAGGAGCTTAAAAACAAGAAGAGCAAATATGATACGACATACTCTTAGACATAATGGAATAGTAGCAAGAGTCATCAAAGGGATGATGGGAGAAACGCAAGAGGTACACCACCACTCGCATACATCACACAGATAATGACAGACACTGACACAACATCGTATTACGAATTAAAGAGGATGACGGAGAATAGAGAAGAATGGCGAGTTGCTGCAAACCAGCCTAAGGGCTGCTAACTGAAGAAGAAGCGTGTATATTTGACGTGTTTTTTACCTGACGTCATCATTGTTCTAAATTAGGTTCGTTGCCACAGTTCAACAATATGTGCTATCCACAGTATGATGCACACATTAAGCAAAAAAAAACCTGATGTAATTGACTCTCATGAATCACAAAATCTGTTAAATTAACGAATAAAGTATTTAAGTAACAATGTGTAAGTTATATAACCCTAAACTATCCCAAAAAATGGAGATAGTGTTATTTTTGGCTGTCCAGAAGTAATATGAAAATTTTCTATACAAATTACTTGGTATAATTTATATAGAAAATAAATAAAAATATTTAAAAATGAGGTTATATTGGGATAAGCCATTCTTTTTCGTCATATTTTCACAACAAATTACGATAGGGTGGGATACAAATGAGCTTCCTGTTTGCTAGTTAATCCTTAACTTGTTTGGAATCAAAATTTTGATCCTGTAAAATACGGTAAAACAATAAATATTTATTAATTTAATGGATACTTAACCCTGTCCTAATTTTCCATGGTTATTATCGATAGTTCTTCTTTCCTAACAAAAGAACAATTATATACAATGAATAATAAAGGAATTTTAAATGACAGAAGTTAATGGTGGAATAATTGCGACACATGTGAACTGTCAAAAGAATGTTTTAAACCAAAGATATTATCTTATATTAAAAAAAAAACATTGAGAACATTTCACAAAATTTAAAGCAATATATACGTGAAATATCATAGCTTTCTATAATGCACAATTCCTTTGCCAATTGTTGAGACCCATATAAATAGACAGGAAAACCCCAGCCTCCCCAACCAATCACTTTCTTCCTTATAATTGACCACGAACTTGTTTACAAGAGCGCGTTATATTATCAGTTAAAGAGGAAAAAGGAGCGCAGAAAAGAATATAATAAGTCAGAGCTAGTCTATTCTAAGTTGTTTTCCAGACTACTTACTAAAGATTGTCTAGTAAATATTATCCCAACCCCCCTCAACGGTTCATTTGACAGCAAACAGAGTTCACTCGATGACATTATGAAAACAATCGAAAACCTCGTTTTGCTTTGAACCATTAAGTCGTTCTAACGTTCCCTGCTCATCTCGCCAACCTCGCCAACCTCGCCAACCTCGCCAACCTCGCCAACCTCGCCAACCTCGCCAACCTCGCCTTGTCAGTATTTTTCTCCTTGTATTTCCCCTCAACATTCGAGCTATGAAATAGAGCTCATATAACTCATAAATGTGAAGAAATTAGAGAGCAGTAAAGTGAATTATACGTTATTAAACATGTTACGTCGAATGAAAATGGGAGACGAGACCGGGGATCGAACCCGGGACCTTGAGCTTTTTGCGCGCTCATGCGCCTACCGACTGCGCCATCCCGCTCGCTACCCGTGCCCGTCTACCATTCTCATTCAACTTGTGAAACCCAAAGACCTCTGAGGTGGCCTCGTAGAGGCTAAACTCCTCATCTGAGGCGACTCCCTTAGGAAGTACTTTATTTGGGTAGTATTTTCCATTTCTGGTTCACAAACATAGAAATCTCTTAGATTGCGGTGAACCTCACCGCTAGGTAACAGATTAAACATGTTACGTCGAATGAAAATGGGAGACGAGACCGGGGATCG